>CAJNJA010009986.1:0-40812 GCA_905231915.1 Symbiodinium necroappetens | reverse complement strand
GTAGTAGTAGCAGCAGCAGCAGGAGTTGCTTTTGTTGTTGTTGTTGGTGGTGGTGGTGGTGGTCTTGGTGTTGGAGCAGGTGTTGCTAGTGCTGTTGGTGTCGTTGTGGCTGTCGTTGTCAATATACACAATACTTCTCATTGTCACGGTGTCATACTTGGTAAACGGCAAGAGCTTTTCGCCTGTATCCTAAGCAGTTATTTCTACTCGAATCTGAAAGCATAAGTCCCTAAGTCACAACGAAAGGCAGCCAAGTAGATGACACCCTGACCCTAAACACCAAAAGCACGAAATGGCTGAACCGCTAAAGTCTGAGACCGAGAAAAAAGCAAAACACGCGCTACCGAAACCCCTTATAGCGACCCTAACGAATCCCTAAACATGCCCGACAGGAACTGGAACTCGCAACCCTCAAACCCTTGCACTTACACCTAAACGCCTAAGCCATGAACCTCTAAACCCCTACTACAAGAAACCTAAACCTCTAAACCCTAACCCCGCCCCCCCCCCCTCACACCCTTTAAACCCTTTGCCCGGTCTGCACACCCGTCCTAAGGGGATCCAAGGTTCGATAACGGTCTTTCGGTGTCATTTTAAGGGTTAACGCTGTAGAGGTTTAGGAGCGTAGGGCTTAAAGGGTTTAGGGGTTAAAGCGGTTAAAGGGTTAGGGTATGTATGAGTTGGGCTTTAGGAGGGTCGTTTTAGAACTTGTGGCGATGATCGTTTCTAGTGGTTTGGAAAAGTCTTCTAGGGCTATAAGGGTTTAAACACGGGTTGCGCAAGTGGTTCTATGGGATCTTGATAAGGGTTCCCGATGAAGCTTCTGACGAGTAGAGGTACCTTGCTTAAAGGAGCACTAAACCCTAAACCCTAACCCCCAAACCCTACACCCTAAATCCCTAAACCCTAAACCCTAAAACCTAAACCCTAAAATCTAAACCCTAAACCCCTAAAGACCCGGCTCTTTAGGATCCTGCGCTCTTTGAGTTCTTGTGTCTCCCTCGTTTCTGACCTCCCATGATAAGTGAAGCAGGCTGCCTGAGATCTAGGGCTGATGGTACAAATCCTGCATTACCCATCAAAAGGAATTTATCATAATTCCCATAGTTTAGGGTCCTTAAGGTAACGCAGGATTTATATCATCAACAGTAGGGCTGTGCTTTGGCTTAGGGCTTCATGGTCTTGCGATGCCGCAGTGCCTCGAGAATTTTCGCTGCTTTCCACTCACTGCACGACATGCTTGCCGAGTTTTGGTCGTCGTGTTGTCCTCTGAAAACGATGTCAGGGAGTCTGCAGGACAGTGGCGTCTTCCAGCACACCACGGACTCGAAGGGTCCATGCGTTACTAACATGACTTCGCCTAAGGCCTGAGGATTAACTAAAGTGCTTAAGAAGCCGGTAAGAGACCACTGTTCCGATGCCAAATAAGTCAGAAAGCTCTAGACCTTGGAGGCAGACATCGTGCCTGTTGCGCTGAGGCAAGCTTCCCCCAAGCCTCAAACCTGCTACCTCCGTGTATGTGTGTGTGCGTCCTCCCATACGGTGATGGACCGCAATCGGATCCACTACAGGGCTTAGAAGCTTGCCTCCAGGGTCCAGAAGAGCTGTCTACATGTGCGCCGCAACCAGTCATGAGATTCTTCCACTTCCACTTGAGATTTAGGGTTCAAGCCCCTAAACTCTAAACCGTAAAGAAGGTATCGCTGGTGCCAAGATAGTCGAAAAGCGGGTGCAGTCTGATATCACCACAAGTCACACGACCCTCTGATTGTATTGTTAGCTAACCCAGGGCGCTACAAAAGTCAATAACATCGATTGACAATGTAGAAATAGAAACCCTCCACAACTCCCTGTAGAACCCTCTACCCTCAACCCTGCTGCAAATCCCTGAAGATCAAACTTACACACTCTGGCGTGAAAGGAAGAACTTCATGTGGGTTTGGGCTGTCGCAACAGCAAAGGCCCCAACACAAGTTCGTGACGCTAGGGTCAAGGCTTCCTGATGCAGGGCAGGCTTTAACATCGGAGCCTTGTACAATAACTCGAATAGGGTTGGGGTATCGTATACTATAACCACCCCTAATCGCTAAACCCTTAACCCAATTTCGAATCGCAAGCCTCAAGGCCTTGCTTGTCTGATTTTCATGAAACGGAACATAAAACCAACCTAACCTGCGGTTGACGGGACCTTTTTGCGAAGTAGTTCAGGGACAGGTATGTTTGCTATCCACCCCCCAAAAAATAAAAACCTCTTGCTTGCGAAACCACTCGTCACACCAAACACCCCTACCAAAACCCCGAAAAACCCGAAACCTCCAAACCCAAGCCTAAACTCCAAACCTCAAATACCCTCAGTTCTCGACTCGTGATACCCACTTGTCTCATGTAGGGGCCCTTCCTATAATCAGAACTGGATTTGGGGGTCATGTATACGATTATTTCTGCAAGCAACAAGGAACCCTCAGGAATACTACAAGAATATAATTGTTCAAGCTTCTATAGTCATGTACACCCCAAACCCCTCAACCCCGCAACAGCGCATGAAGCCCACACACAAATTCACACCCTGCGAAACAATATTCCCCCAGTCCGAGAGCCCAGTAACCACCCAAACCCACAAAGCCCCCTCTTTAGCAGGACCCCTAAAGAAAACCCTCGTTTACCCTAAACCCTCAGCCGAGACATTTAAATCCCAAGCACCCAGTGAGGCACCTTTTCAGGGCTCCTTCGTATGATGTCCTTCAGGTCGGTTGCTTGGGCATAAAGCCCCAAAACCCTTTTTCAGCATGGGCTTTGATTGTGTGCCAGCGAACACTCCTCAACAGCAGGGCCTTCTCGTCTGACGAGGGATGCAACCAAAACCCTAAACCCCAAACCCTAAACCCTCAACCCTAAACCCCAAACCCTCAACCCTAAACCCTAAACCCTCAACCCTAAACCCTCAACCCTAAACGCTAAACCCTAAACGTTAAACCCAAAACCCTAAACCCCAAACCCTTTCAAGCCCACCTGCGGCAGGACTCCCGGCAAGCTTGGGACTGAGCCCACAGCTTCTCGTTTGCAGAGACTCGCAGAGTTCGGGAATACGATAATTCTCAAGGAAAAGAGCTCCCGAAAACAGGTGTGCTTACATATATATATATATACATACATACACACACACACTTGTACAGTGTGTGGGCAAAAAAACAGCATGCATGCATAAAAAAGTATGTATATGTATATGTATATGTACATGTATGTGTATATGTATATGTATGTGTGTATGTGTATGTATGTATATATATAATGTGTATATATATATACATAGATATAGATATAGATATAGATATAGATATAGATATAGATATAGATATAGATATAGATATAGATATAGATATAGATATAGATATAGATATACACACACATGAATATGTGTATATACATACATATACACATATATATACACGCATGCGTGCGGCAAGCATGGCGATAACACACTCAAACTCCGCGGGATACTCACTCCTGATAGCCACGGGCTCTAGATGCTTGGGCCAGGGGTCGAGGGTTGGGGTATCTTTCCCTAGCACATACCCCCTAAACCCTAAACCCTAAATCCTAACGCATCCCACTAAACCATCAGAAATACCGTTTCTTTGCAACAGGCCTCGTTGTCCAGCAGCCCACTCTGGTCAAACCCACCCTCCCCCTAGCCTAAAGCACGGAGAGCATCCGCCTTGACTTGATGGGAAATGTCCCCCCAAACCCTAAAATTTTTAAACCCCAAACCCTAAACCGTCTACACCCTAAACCCCTCGACCCTCATCGAAGCCCTGACAACTCGAAGCCCCTCATCTAAAACACCCGAGGATCCTTTCCCCAACTCTGCGAGAGATTTCGCCACATGGAGCTGCGCCGTTTCTCTCAGCTCCATTGCAGCATCGGAAGCTTCGAAATGCTCGGGGTGTGGAGCTCCACATGGGATCTTGGGATGGATTTCAGCACATGAGGGCCACAGGGTTGAGGGTTACCTATAGTCTCCATTGTAGTTCCTTTCCTTGGTTTAACCAAATCTATATGAAGGATCCGAAAAGGTAACCCCAAAAAGGAACTGCATTGGAGACTATAGGTATCAATGGATTTCAGGGTTTGAGGCTACGGCTTTGAGCTTTGCGGCTTAGGGCTCAGGTTCCTCTGTGGAAGCCTTTGTGCTTCATAATCAGCGATGATCCGGGCGATACTAAGGGTTTAGGGTTTGGGGTTTAGGGTTTAGGGTTTAGGGTTTCCTAGAAAGCTCTAGTGACTAATCGTGGAGGAGTGCCTGAAGAATAGGGAGCTGCTAAGCCAAAGAAGTGAACGTGTACCCTACGGTTTAAGGTCTAAGTACGACCGAGCTCCATTGAAATGGTAAATTGCAATGGAGATAGTGGTCTCTTCATCTGGAACCTATGCCCCTAGCCCTAAACCCTCCGTCTTAAACCCCAACCCTAAACCCTCCACAAGGCACTTCCTCCGAAGCCTGTTCCTCCCAAGTTAGTTGAAAACTCGAATAATAATAATGATAACAATAGTAAGAATAATAATACAAATAATAATAATAACAACAATAACAATAATAGTAATACTAGTAATAACAATAACAATAATAACAATAATGATAATAATAATTCTTGTAGTAGTAGTAGTAGTAGTAATAATAATAATCGGAATAATAGTAGTAATAATAATAATAACAATAATAATAATAATAGGGATAACATGGGTTTCGGGTTGCTTTGGGGTTCCGGGTTTGGGGCTTCGTGGTTGAGGCTTTAGGGTTCAGGGTCTGGGCGACCCACCCGGAGCTTTCCGAAGTCGAAGCACGCCGTGTAAAGATATACGTTTGGTATGCTTTAGGGTTTAGGGTTTAGGGTTAGCTTTAGGGTTTAGGGTTAGCTTCAGGGTTTAGGGTTTAGGCTTTAGGGTTAGGAAAAGACGGAAGTATCCCAGAATGGCCCTGTACCCTAAACACTAGAAGTGTCAGGGGCACTGAAGTCGTTAAGAACCGGAAAAGCGCCAACCCAATAACCACCTCAGCAAAAAACAATATTCAAATTCTACTTGACCCAGGCAGGGTCTCACTCCAGCACTGCAGCCATCACATTGAGGGTTGCGCGCATGGTCGGATGCGCCCAGCCTCCGCGGTTTGGGTGTTTTGGGTTTTACAGGGCTGCGATATTGCAAGGTTTAGGGTATTCGGATGTAAACTTCGAGGTTTTAGAGTGCTGGGTTAGGGCTGTTAGAGTCTTAGAGTACGGGGCATCGGCTGAAAGTTACTGCTCTGTCCGGCCAGCAAGGTGGTCCAGCTAAAACCTGTGGGCTGTACGCATGGTTTTCACGTCTCTGGAAGGCTTACGGCTTCATACAGTGTAGCAGTTCTGCCGGTTGTTTACAAATGCCTAAGCTTAGTCCTTAGAGAATAAAAAAACTGCTCAAAACACTATGTTCTTGTGTTAATTGAGTTCCCGGCCCCACCCCCACACTCTACGCCCTTTTATTTCACAAACCCTCAACTTGTCAAATCCAAAACCCTAAACCGTAAAAGCAACACTGTTCGCAGGCACCAGAGAGGTTGTGGTGGCTTAGCGTTTTGTGCCTCACGCCGCCTAGCTAGGACGCTGCCCGCTTAGCAAGGTTTGTGTGCGTAGGGCATAGGGTGCTTCAGGGTTTAGGGAGTTTTTGACTTTAGGGCTTTCCGTTCAGGGTTCAGAGACTACCTGGACCCTGAAGAACCTAATTCTTAAGGCCTTATAGAACGGAATCATCATAAGAAGGAGCCCTAAAAGGCAGGCTCTTTGGGGTCAGAGATTAGGGCTTGGGGTGGTTCAAGGTTTAGTTTTGGCCCTGAGGCCCCACGGCCTCGAGGACCGAAGTTCTCGAACACCCTACTGTCTGCGCACCTTACTGCAGCCCTTCTACTTACTTAGGGTCTTCATGGGCTTTAGGGACTTCCCCTCTGTGGGCATCCTGAGTTTCCAACATTCCAAAGATGTACCTCTGCTTCTGTTAGAAAGTGAGCGCAAAGACAAGGCAAACGGCGACAACCTCGAAAACGCAAGCCGCGAATATGTCAGGCAGGTCGCGGCAGGTGTCGCCGAAGTTGCACATCCCCCACTGAAGAATGTCCCAGCCTGGGTTTGGGGTTTGATCCCGGAGTACATGGGGTAGCTTAGCGTTCTAAAGGGATGCAAACAATTTCTGGAGCCCAGGCTTTTCTCATCCATGTCCCAACGTTGTGGTACAGCCCAGGACCTTTCACCCCCACGTCGGACGACGCACGCAAATCCAACGGGAGAGTGGCCAGGTCGGTCCCCTAAACCCCTAAACATCCCCAAACCCTAATAGAGCAAGTAACACAGAAGATGTGGGGTTTCCAAGGCCCTGCTGCAAACCGGCCACCTCTCCGTGTAAAGTTGTGGTGATCACAAAACACATATATACAAAACTCTCTACAGTAAAGACCATAACCTACTTTTTGGTATGTTACTGTTTTATTCCCTTAATACAGAAACTATATAAGGATCCCTACAAGTACCTGGACAAAGCAGGGATACTGCTGAAGTCGAACAACTCCTGCGCAACCCCCTGCAAGCTAAAAGTTAAACCTGAAAGCCTCCTTTCTTGAAGCTGGGCTCTACAGCTATGCCTGCCAAGCCTACGGCCTTAATCTTTAACCCGGACCCTTCGGAACTCACCCCTAAACCCGCCAAAAACCCCTAAACCCTAAACCCCTAAACCCCTAAACTCCTGAATCCTAAACCCCTAAACCCCGAAACCCTAAACCCCTAAACCCCTGAATCCTAAACCCCTAACCCCGAAACCCTAAACCGTAAGCCCCTAAAGCGTGCTGTCCCAGTGGCATGCACAGGAAGAGTCGGGTACATGGCAAAGGAGCGCTGAGAAGCCCAAAGGCCTCGCCAAGAAGCCCTTACCAGAGAACCCAATACCCCTTAATTAAGGAATATACCTTAAATTAAAGTAGGTTCCTGGCAAGCCCACAGCCCCACTCAGTCCAGCCCCAAACACTTTTTTTTGCATCTGGTTTGCAGCGACCCAACCAGGACAGAAACAAGAGGCAGACCCGAAGCCCACAGCTTTAAGCTAGAATCAGAAGCCTTCGGACTCGCGCCAACCATGTCTCGAGTCCGAAACCCCAAAACAGCCCTAGACCCCAAACCCTGAACCCCTAAAAAACACTGAACCCTGAATCCTAAACCCACACGGTTTAGGGTTTTGGGTTTCCCTGAACCCTAAACCCACACCTAAATACCCCAAACCCTAAGACCCAACCCTCAAGGTCCAAACCGTCCACAAGTCTCACTTCCGACAGGCGAATAGAAGTGGCCTTAATACCTAGCAGACGGTTCCTTCAAAGGGTTCCTTTCAAGGGCTCCTTTGAAGGACTTCTTCAAAGGATTCCTTTCAAGGGTTCCTTAATTAAAGGGCTCTGCAACGGTTCCTTTCAAGGCTTGTGTAAGGGTGCCTTCCTTTAATAAAGGGGTCTATAGGGGCTCCTTGAAAGGAGTCTATAACAGTTCTGTCAACGAGAAGGGTTAGTTTTTTGAAGGGGGCGGAGGGGCGGGTAGGGCATCGGGTCCTCAACAATTATAGTCTTTCTATTTACAAGGTTTCTAGTACGGGGATGATTGTAGCGTTTAACATAGGGGCCTTTGATATTTAGAATAGGTTTGGGGTGTATACTCTCCTATAAAAACATATCATAGCGAACACTAAGGGAATGGGCGAGCTTCTAATCTAGGAACCTCATGTAGAAAGCCTGGCCCTAAAACCCCCAAAATAGTCAGATAAGAACCCTAAGACGGACCCAGGGGTTTCTGAATCTGGTTCCTACATTATACGAAATTCGGAACCGCGGGGCGTCTCCAAGAAAGGGCTGGCACGGTACCCGAGGACCTCGTCTGAAAGAACCGGGCTCGGGCTCTAGTGTTTTGGGCTTAGGTTTTTTTTTGGGGGTTTAGGGTTTAGGGCTTAGGTTTAGGGATTTTTAGGAAAGCCCCCTGTCTCTGCGTCTAGGGACAGCCGCTATGCACTCACACCCAAACTAACCCAGGAAGTCAGATCTCGCATAACTGGTCTTAAGAAGAACATCCAAATTATTAAACCCATGTCGCCCTAAGCCCTGGACCAACACCATCAACCCGAAACCCTCAATGCGCTAAGTATGCTAAGCCGACTTCCACACAGCCCGCATACAGCAAATTTGCGGTGCTCCTCATACTGCCCACCACTAGCCCACTCCCACTCCCACTCCCACTCCCACTGCCTACTAGGCACAAGCAAGTGAGGATTCAGGGCGCAAACCTACAGGAATCCGAAGAGGCACCACATGATATTAGCATTGAATCCTACTCGGTTGTAGGGATACGACGTAACCTTATATGACCTCCTATTTTATCTGTCTTGGTGCTTCTTGTGATCCCAGTCCAAAGGCCCCGAAGAACCATAGCAAGAATTCTGGTGTGTCTCTGGTTGGCTTCACCGGTGCAGTCTTCCTGGGTTTAGGCGATCGACTTGCACACCTGTATGGCTTAATGGGTTTTTCGGATGGTCAGAAGGGCTCAAGACAACACTATACTACGTGGAGTTTTCTGAGTTGGCAGTGCCATCACGTAGTGGAACTGCGGAGCTCTGAATAATCTACCCTCCTTCATACGACCCCTGCCAGGCATCCTGATTCTTCTGGGTTCTTGTTAGGGGCTGTAATGAAAGTTACCATGATATCAATAAGGAAACCCTATTACTTACAATAGATCCCTATTTATGGTAACTGAAACAAAACCCCCTACCAAGAACGCAGCCTTTGGGCCCTAGAGCAAGCGGGCGTATTCATGAGGGGCTCCGAGGGCCCCCGAGTCCTTGAAAACAGCAGTAATGGGTTTAGGGCGTAGGAGTTTACCCTAACCGCTGTAATCTAATGATTAGAATAGGCTTACTTTAAAGGGCTCCTCAAGAGGGATACAAAAAGGGTTATAGGGGAACCCGTATTGATGGCACATGGTTTTCGGAAAAATAAGATGGCACATGGTGGGGGGTCAACACATGGATTTCCGCAACCTCCCGTGGACTCTCACACCGGAAGAAAAGATGGCACCCCATCGCAACCATTTCGGGACCTCCCGCGGACCCTCAAACCGGCAAAAAGATGGCATACAATCGGGACCTCCCGTGGACCCTCAAACCGGCAGACAAGATGGCACACAAACGCAGTGCATATTTCCCTCTCAATGCATGGTGACTCCGTTCGATGCATGGTGACTCGAAATTTGTACAAGGCGAGCATCCATGCAAAGACATGCAGAACAACGGCAGCATCCTGAGCTCGAAACTTGGCACTACCCAAGATCAGCACGCAGCTATACTATAAGCCTTCATGTGCGTACATGCATAGACAATCATAGACATGCGTATGATTCCCCCCAGGTCTTGAGATTGCCAGCCCAAGGAGACTCGCCGCGGTAGGCACAAAGATGGCACACACTGGACACGTCCTTCCTGCACATGAACATGTTACACCGCTGAGTCTATGCCCGAAAGCAATGCGCCAAAGACATCGTGTCAATTAAGATGTTCTTCCCATGCCCAGTCGATGACACACTTCATCATAGCTTCGGGGAGGCAATCTCCTGCAACACTGAAAGGACACACGCATAAGAGGCGGAGACGTGCCTACATATACATATACATATACATATATATATATATATATGTATATATGTATATATGTATATGTATATGTACACATATAGACTTACGATATATTTGTGGTACTGAAGGCGTTTTACACCTCTGAGTCTATGCCCGAAAGCCATACGCCAAAGACATCTTCACTTAAGATATTCTTCCCATGCCCAGTCGACGGCACACTTCAACATAGCTTCCATAGTCGGGTCTCCGGAGCATGCCCACGTGAACACCTTGGAGTAGGCACCTCCGCCCCTTGACACGTGAACTTGGAAATTCCTAGTCGGCTCTCTTCTCTGGATGCGACATCCGGGCGGTAACATCTCCCGGTCGCTCAGAGGTGTGCTCCAGCTGCCAGCAGGCAGCTCACATGCAGATCTCTGTACCGTTCCCTGATCACCCTGGGGCAGCGCGGGGCGTTCCAGAATCATTTCCCAGTCGGCAATGGAAGCTTCGAATTCGTCTGAATCAGATCACAAAGATGGCACACATGGCCGGAAGAGAAACCGGCCCCAAGCTGGGAGTCCGGGCCGTCTGCAGCAATCTGCATCGCGGCGGATGCACGAAGGGATTCAGATTTTGCGGGCTTGTCGATAAGAGTAATAGGAGTTTATTTTTATGCCTTCGGCCAACCAACATGCCAAGCTGTAGTTTGTTGGGGCTGCAGGAAATGACTGCTCTTGGGCAAACTTGGGCCGCACGCCGCCGCTGTTTTCTGTGGCCCTGGATCTCTCGCAACGTGGAACTCACACAGGCGAAACAGATGGTCTGAGCACCCAGCTCCATCCCGACAGAGAGAGACTCGGGCTGGAATGCATGAGAGAGGTCTGAGCCACACGGCCGTGTGCCATCTATGTTTCGCGGCCTATCCAATCAATCCCTCGACGATTCTCTCTAGGGTCGAATGTTCAGAAGCCATCTATTGGACCGGTAATTCTACGGAATTTGGAGGAAACCGTTGAGCAACCCTTGCGGGTTCTAAGATGGCATTTTGTCGATTTTTTCCGGAAGCCATCTTTTCGGGGACTACTATAAGGGCTCTATAATATGGGGGGCCTTAGTATAGGAACGTTTTGGGGCCCATTATACTATACTTCTATCAAGGAGCCTCCAGAACAGCATTGGCAATTGTTTAGGCCCCTACCTGACCATCCTTATTCAAGGAAGCCCAACCCACCAATGATAATGCAGAGGCCTTCACAATCAGAAAAAGGTTTTGGGCTCCCTTATAGTACAGTTATAATGAGGAACCTTATCATGAAAACTACTGTTGATGATATAAATCCTGCATGACCTTAAGGACCCTAAACTATGGGAATTATGGCATATTCCGTACTATGGTTCATGCAGGATTCGTATCCATCAACCGTATTGGTCACCATTTACAGTAGGCTTCCATAATCCCTAAACCCTAAACCCGAAACCCCTAGATCAGACGGGGTCTACTCCAGGGTTGCCTTTGCCAGGACGTGCCCGCATTGCAGGGTGCTCTGGGGTCGCTATGAGTCCTCAGCACTTTAGAAGAGATCCCGAACCCTACAAGGAACCCTAAACCCTCCACCTATTATTATGATCAGAAAATTATTATTATTATTGTTGTTGTTGTTGTCGGACTGTCGTTGCTGTTATTGTTATTATTGCTACTACTACTACTACTCCTCCTCCTCCTCCTCCTCCTCCTGCTCCTGCTGCTGCTGCTGCTGCTGCTGCTGCTGCTAGTCCTAAACCCTAAACCCCAAACCCTAAAACTGGCTTCAGGCTGTCATTGCTGTTGCTGTTACTATTCATCCCGGGTGCGACTCGAAGGATCAAGATTCAAGTCCGAGAAGCATAGGTCGCGGAAGAATTCTCTGCGGCCTGCAGGTTTGGGGTTTAGGCTTTGGGGTTTAGGGTTTTGGGTTTGGGGTTTAGGGTTTGGGGTTTAGGGTTTGGAGCTCAGGGTTTGGGGTTTAGGGCTTCTCAACCCTACCCCCTGCCCTACACCGGCCCTTCCCCTTTAACACCACCCTCCTCAACCCCAAATCCCAAACCTCAAGCCATGATGCCCTAAACCCTAAACCCTGCACGGCCTTTCACTAAGACGTCAACCCTCAACCCTGTACTGCAAAGGCGAGTCCAAAGCTCTTCTCGTTTAGGGCTGAGGGGTCCGAATAAGAAGCAATGTTGACGGTTTCGGGTTTTGCGGTTTAAGGTTTGCAGTAGCCATTTCGAGTGATATACTTAGCAGTGGCAGTCATACTGATAATCTGCCCCTAGGAACCGTATTCCAATCATGAAATCCAGATCCCACCATCAGGGCCTTTGGGTTTAAGGTCTGCAGCTTTCTCGGCAGAGATCACTCTTGCGCAACTCCCGATTCTCTGTACTCCACCTAGTGCAGCCACGGAAACATCCTCCGGCCATCACGCCCTTAACACAAAGGCGACAGTCTAAAGTATCCTGAAACAACCGCCGAGCCCGCAAACTCTTAAACACAAAATCCGAAGATCTGTTCGCTGTGAACACTACAAGCAAGATGTGAACCCTCCCTCTCTCTCTCTCTCTCTCTCTCGCTCTCGCTCGGGGGCCCTAAAAACCCAAAACCAACAGCCCAATGAAGCCCTTGCAAAACCTTTCTAAAGTCCCAAAGCGTCCCAAAGGCCCCGAAAACTCCAAAGCCCTGTTTAGGGGTTCAGGGTTTAGGGTTTAGAGGCCCAAAAACTCCAAAGCCCTTCGCCTGAAGGACGGACTCTTGGGCGATGCGGAGAAAGCCTCGAGGCCGCAGACTACGAGCGGAGTTGAGGGTTTTGGGGCTTAGGGTTTAGGGCTTTAGGGGTTTAGGGGATTAGGGTTTTAGGGTTTAGGGGTTTAATGGTTTAGGGGCTTAGGGTTTAGGGCAGGGTGCAAATAACAATCAAAATTGCATTCCTTTCAGGAGCCTACAATGGAAACACAACTCTGCTTGTTTTTGTTGAACGTCCCTTTTCCGTCTCGCAAGATCCGGGACAACCGCCGGCTCTAAGCATTACAGCTCCTATCTTCTATCTGCACCCTTTTTGCGGCGGGCTTGCCTCCTCGCCCGGCCGCTCCCGCTGCCCAAAACTACTATGAACCCTAATGCACTTGGAGGCTCAACACCTCAGTCTGATGGTTTCGGCGCTCATTACCCAGAGGCTCCGTAGTAGTTCCTTTTTGGGATTACTTTATAGGATCCTAAATATAAACCACAAAAAGGAACTACTGAGGAGCCTTTGGGCAGGGCTTGGGGTTAGCATGATAACTGGCTTGAAAATAGTCAAACGAACAACAACATTGGTTGATTTGTTGGCGGCCTTACTCTGCATGATCTGAGGTAGAGAGGATTCCGAGACTCCCCTGAAATAAGATTATGACAGCTTAGATCCCGAAACGATGAAAGACAGACCACCATGCCCAGGACAACCAAGAGACCCGCAGGAGGCCAATACCGGAGACTACTAAAAAACTCCAGGACCCCAGCAGGAGACCACCAGCAAACTGCTAACATGCTTTCCCCAAGTACTGGCGGCTCCAGAACCAGTTCGAAACCTTTCCCCCCCAAGCTGGCTTCCACGGTGTCAGGGTTTTGCATTTACATGGGGGTTTAGGGTCTTCGGACTTGCTAACAGCATGCTCCCTACTTCCAAGCTGGGACAACAATGTGTCGGTCAGAGTTGCCTTGTATTCGACATTGGTGTTATAAAGCCCTCATAGCTCCCCCAAGCCCTCGCCGAACCTCTTGTCTAGGCCTCTGTGGGAAACAAAGCTTTCATGTCGGAGGATTCAGGGGCTCTGAGTGTGAATGACCTTCTCGGAACGGCATGCCAAAAACCCTAAACCCCAAGCCTTAAGCCCATACCATGCCCCACATCAACTTCTCGGGTTGAGTCTTTGGGGCTCTGGGGCTGTGGTGGGCGGTGGTTGCAGCACAAACTACACGTGACATGCACGGAAACAAAATGCATCTCTATACATAAGCAAACCAGTAAATCAGATACAAGAATTAATCTAGATATGTGTATCTATGTGCATATACATACATACAAATACATAGATACATACATGCATGCATGCATGCATACATGCATACATACGTGCTTACTTACGTACATACATACATACATACATACATACATACATACATACATGCATACATGCATACTTACATATACACGTCCAGAAATAAAGGTTATATATATATACAGATGTATATGTACCTAATTTTCCTCATGTACATGTACTTGTACACGCACACATATGTATGTGTATATGTTATATATATATATGTGCATGCATGCATGCATGCATGCATGCATGCATGCATGCATGCATGCATGCATGCATGCGTGCATGCACGTATGTACGTATGTAAGTAAGTATGTAAGTATGTAAGTATGTAAGTATGTATGTATGTATGTATGTATGTATGTATGTGTATGCATACACGTATGCGTACAGCTATTTCTACATTTCTAAACATATATACGGAGGAAGATGGGAAGCGTGTTCCTCCCTTTCTTGTATGACCAGACGTGTGCATGAGACCCCCGGCACGAATCGAAGCCGTAAACCCCAAACCCTAAACACCACATGATCCTCCTTGAATGACCCCTGCAGGGGGGCCTCTCGTTTCCCACATCCAGACAGCCCCCTTGCTTATGAGGTCCTCCTTTGAGGGAAACCTTCATGGGTTCGACCCAATTCTTGATATGTTCCCCAGTATGCCCTTAGTACTGACAGTAACCTTTGGGGGGAGTGATTGAACGCGGCAACTGTGGAAACCAGGAACCTTCTCAAGCAAACTCAGAAACCCCCAACCTAAATACCCAGAATCAGTAACCCGAAACTCCCAACATCATAAACTCCTATAAGATTTACATCCATCTATAAACTCCTAATGACAAGGAACCCGCCCGCGCTTCAAAAGACTGGCGCGGAAGCTTCACAACGACCTGATAGCCTCCCAGATGGGTTGGGACTTTGGGCTTAGGCCTCAAACCCTTGCGATTAATTAGCGTTTCGGGTACGTGTAGAGGGTTTAGGGCTGAGAGTTTAGGATTTAGGGCTTTTTTCCCCTCCCGCAAAGCTAGGACGAGCCCGCATTGCAGGGTAGAGTCGGCGAGATAGTCTGTGGAGGGCTTAGGGTTAAGGGTTTAGTGACCCATTGGCTGGGTTCAAGGTGTATAAAGGCTTAGGGTTTAGGGGGAAGGACACAGCCAGAGGTAGGGCTTACTTAGGGTTTCTGGATTAGGGTTGTGGGTATGGGGCTTTAGGACTTAGGGAACCATGGGTGGGTCTAAGTTTAGCGTTTGAGGTTTAGGGTGCAGTAGCAGTAGTAGTAGTAGTAGTAGTAGTAGCAGTAGCAGCAGCAGCAGCAGCAGCAGCAGCAGGAGTAGGAGGAGGAGGAGGAGGAAGAGGATCAAGAGACCTACTAAGTAGGCCAGGAGCAGGCCAAGCATGACAACCCCACGTCGGGGAAAGATAACTTACTTATGACATATGAAATCGACACCCCGTGATCCTTGCAGTAGAATTAAGCGACTGGCAGGTGCATCTGGCACCAGCAAGATCGTCCTCTCGGGTCATAAACGGTGTAATTTCTACGGAGGTCTCTGGGCTTCAGCCTCAGAAACCAGGACAGAGTCTGAGATCACTGGGCACTGTGTACTTCAATCCTAGAAGGAACATAAGACATTCCATGGCTCTAAGTGAGGCTTGAATGGAGCCCCGTCGTTCTACAACCCGCAAAAAAGCAACAATGAACAACATAAGTTTCAATGAAGCAGCACTACCTACGACCGGTCTTGAACCAGCCCTGCACGCTAAACGGTGGAACCGCCCACCCTCCAGCCCGGAAGAGCTATGCGATGCAAAGTGTAAACCGAAATTAACGCCTTAACCCGGCATCCCTGATGCCCTTTGCCGTTCAACCCGTAAGCTTTGAAAGACTTTGGAACCTATTTCCCCTACAAAGCGGAAACCCTCAAAGACAAAACATTTGGAACACGGGTTGGACTGGACTTCAGTGACTTCGAAGGCACGGCAGCCCCTCACAAGCCGCTCAAAGCAACCCACATTGAAGCCAAGATAAGAACAGAACCTGTAGGAGAGCAATTCTCCGTTCTGCTGGGAGGGCGCAGAATCTTGCTTGGAGATCCAAAAGAAGCCAGAATCCAAAAAGACCAATTGCACCAGCATTCAGTTACCCTGGACCCTAGACGAGAAAAGCCAAGATGCCGTAGCACGATGGCTGCATCTCAGTCGGCCCATACGTAGCCAAGGCAGAGAATGCGGCCAAAGCAACCTTGAACATTGCGAAAGGGGAGAGGCTTCGTGGCGTCTAGAGCTGGGGTTTAGGGTTTAGGGCTCTAGGGGTGGATGTCTCTAGGCGTGGATGTGTCTCGGGCACTAAATTGCCTACTTATAGCTCGAGGGCGAGAGTTTTTGAAGGGCGCACAAATCCAACAGCTTCGCATCCTCAACGCGACAAAAGGCCTGAAAACCGACATCATCATCAACCCCACACGCTCCTAAGAAAGGCGAGTGTATTACACATTCTTGTACTATCTAGATACAGGTGTAGTAGATTATATTCCACTCTGTTCTCTCCTCCATGCTTATATATTCAGTTCTGTTATATCAAGTTATATCAAGCTTTCTTACACCAAAGCTGTGGATGAGAGCTGTCACTGCATTGCCAGCAGGTTGACCTACAGGGCACTTCGCAGGCCTCAAATCTACAGCTCCCTGCGCCTCGCGAACTTACAGCCGACCGCGTTAAGATGAATCCCTAAACCCTACACCCCTAAACCCCCAAACCCCTAAACCCTAAACCCCTAAACCCCTAAACCCCTAAACCCTAAACCCCTAAACCCTAAACCCTAAACCCCTAAACCTTGTGGTTCAGGGTTCCCTAAGTTCAAAGTTCAGGGCTTCGGCGCTGAGAATTCATCCGGTGCCTCAAGCACTCGATTACAGTTTCAGGCTCCGAAGGCAGAGTACCCTAAGGTTTAGGATTGCGGGTTTCGGACTTACAGGGAGGTTTTGGGAGGTAGAGCTTAGGATTCTGGTGTTCGGGTTCAGGGTTTTGAAATTATAAATAGTCCATGAGCCTGAAGTCTGACGGTTTAGGAATTTAAGGTTGGGTTCATTGGGGCTTGGGATTAGTATATATACCTGCACTCAGGACTCGCCACTTTTCGCGTCATGCGCAGACACGGGAAGAAGCACGTCCGAGAGCTTGATTCTGTCCTCATTGTTGCTGGTCTCAACAGTTGAACTAACTCAAAGTGCCCACGCTCAACTGCAAGGCTCAAAGGGGTGGCGCCAGAGTAATTCGCCTTGTCTTTGTCGGCTTTGGCCTCCAGCAACAGGCGAGCAACTTCCAATTGCCCACGGTAAGCTGCGGCGCACAAAGGGGTGTCACCATTCTCAACGGCCTTATCCTTGTCAGCCTTGACTTCCAGCAATAGACGTGCGACCTCCAACCGCCCTTCGTGAGCTGCAACGTACAGAGGGGTGATGGCGCCGGTTCCTGCGGCCTTGTTCTTGTCAGCCTCGGCCGCCAGCAAGATGCGTGCAACCTCCAAGTGGCCTTGCTGAGCCGCGATGAGCAGAGGTCCTATGCCATCGTTCCTGGCCTTGTTGCTGTCGGCCTTGGCCTCCAGCAAAAGGAGTGCAACCTCCAACTGCCCCTGCTGAGATGCGACGAAAAGAGGAGTGGTGCCATCTTGCTCGGCCCTGTTCTTGTCAGCGCCGGCCTCCAGCAAAAGGCGCACAGTCTCCACGTGGCCGCGCACCGATGCCACCCACAGCGGGGTTGGATGACCTAACTCCGGGTCTTGTGGCCTTTGCAGGATATGCTCCACGTCTGATGTTCGACCTGTCTCTGCGAAATGCTGGAGCTCTTTGATCTGTGCGTCAGATGCTGAGATGAAGCTCAGTAGTACGAGCTGAACTTCGCCAGGTCGAAGGATGCTTTCGTCATCTAGAGCAGCACCATCCAGGAATACCAGCCTTTGTCGGAATCTCGTCTGCCCACACAAGCTGGACAAGCGTTGCTTCAGAACTCGGACAGGAAAGCTCTCTGAATCGAGCTCCTCGAGAAATCTTGCCAAGTCAATCGCATCCAAGACTTCGCCCGAGACTGATTGAATCCGCAGCATCGCCGGCACAACATGGAAAGAACTTGGATCTAAAGAACAAGACCGCACGCATCCGATTCTGAAAATCGAAGCTGTCCGCTTCGCAATGAGATAGCATCATTACATGTTAGACTTGAAGACATATGCGAGATTCAATCACTGCTGCAAA
The DNA here is from genome assembly GCA_905231915.1 of Symbiodinium necroappetens. Classification (NCBI taxonomy): domain Eukaryota; class Dinophyceae; order Suessiales; family Symbiodiniaceae; genus Symbiodinium; species Symbiodinium necroappetens. The sequence goes on along the minus strand of CAJNJA010009986.1, from coordinate 22,782 downwards.
GCTTTGGGACCTCCGCAAAAGCATGCTTCTGCGAACTGTTCTTCTTTTGTAGAAAGCTTGATCGTCGCAGGCATCGCTAGTTTATAGCCTCACGAACACTGCATCACGTATCCGATGACCGAAAAAGGACAACATTCAGGAAGACTTGAACTTGCACACATACACACACAGAGTCAAACACTTGTGACTTCAAACCCTCACCGTAACCCTTCGCACAGAAGCTTGAACGCATGAGTCCCAATGTATAGGTGTTACGGCACAGCAGACCGACCACTGACGCAACCGTATACAACACTACACCCCGGCCCACATGGGGGTTTCGGAAAATAGGAGACCCTAATATGGCACCCTAAATAATAGGATCCTTATGATAAAGACCCCAAAATAAGGTACCCCTAATTTCCGGAAACTCCCACATGGCGAACCCTGACGTCCCAAAGCCTCCAATCTTTCAGAGCGAAAGAATCTCATGAACTCAAGCTGTAAGAAACCTTACATAACCCGACCTCTAGTCTCGGTTGTTGCTCCCTGCTTGGTTTAACCAACTTTAGATTTAGGATCCTAAACGAATTTTTTTCAAAAAACAAGATGTCAAATGGAGACTATAGGTAATGCCCTAAGTCCCAACCCCCCTAAACCCTAAACCCTAGACCCTAAGCCCTAAGCCCTAAGTCCCAAACCCGCAGTGTATGCTATAGCCACCTGTCTAGAAACCTCGGAGCCTCGAAATGGAACCCTTTAAGAGCTCCTTTTGAGACCCTCGAAGTTTAAGATCAGTCCTTGTGAATTTAGGATATGGGTTTAGGATTTGGGGCCTGGAAGACCCCAAACATCCGAACACCCCAAAACCGGAGCCGCTTCCAGCCGAAGCGCAGCGCGGAATCCTTCGCTCACAGCCGGTGGTGGAGTCACAATCATTTGAGGAGCCTGCGGTCGGAGAGGGTTTTGGTTTAGGGTTGAGGGTTTAGGGTCAGAAGGGGTATAGGGCTCAGGGGTTTAGAGTTGGGGCATGAGGGATTTCAGAAATAGAACCCTAAACCCTAAACCCTAAATCTAAACCCTATAAGCCCTAAGCCCCAAAGGTTTCTTGGGGTTTAGGGGGTCTTTGAGGGGCTGACGGAAACGGGGTGTACGGAATCAGGGTTGAGATCAGGGAGTGGGGTTCGAAATGGGGTCCCGGATGTCTAGAGCAAGTTTCGGGTTCAGCAACTGGGTTGCTGAAGGGGTTCTTCGTGGTGCTATGGGGTTGGTTGGAGTTCGGTGTTGCTTTGATGTCTAAGGGGCTTATAGTGGTCCAAAGCTTTGTCGTCTAAGGGGCTTATAGTGGTTCTATGGCGGTTTGGGTTTCTGCGTACTCGTGTCTTGGGGGTAGTTGTGGGCTTCGTGAAATAACGGGAAGATTTGGGACATCATCCCTACACCCTAAACCCTACCCATAGCATAGGCCCCTAAGTAGTTCCTTTTTGGGATTACCTTATAGTCTAAATATAAACCATACAAAGGAACTTCTTAGGGGCCTATGGGTAAACCCTATGAAGGTTTAGGGTTATTTGGTGCATCTGCTCTACAGGTCTTGGTCTCTCTTTCTCGAAGTGACTAATGGAAGGTAGACTGCAGTGCAGCGTCCGGGCTGTGGACTCATGATCGTCTGGGGCTTCAGGGTGGCTTCAGCGCCTGCACGTACATTTTGTTTGCCTCTTACATCCATTAACCCTAAACCCTACCTAGACCATTTTTAGGGTTCCATATTATGATTTCCTTATAAAAATCCTTTAAAAAGGTAGGTTCTTTGGGGTCTAGGTAAACCCTCCATTCACTTCTTTGAGTTCAGTTTAAGGATGTGCAAGGGCGAGACTCAATTGTCTACCTGGACCCAGAACAGCCTACCTTAAGGCTTAAGGAGCTATATGCGGAAAGCACAATGGAATGTGGCTGTGTTTGGTTAAGGCCGGGTTGCAAATCTTGCGAGCTTAGACATCAGAAGTGGATTGCCAGTAGTAGTTTTGTGGCTGAGTATTTGGGCGAGTATATGATTCCATAGGCCCCTAAGTAGCTCCTTCTTAGGATTACCTTATAGGATTCTAGATATAAACCATAACAAGGAACTACTAAGGGACCTATGATTCTGTGGTACTTGGACCCTTAGGGTAGGAGATCAGAAGGACTTCAGGTTCTGACTGGGGTGATGTTCCCGGTTAAACCCAAAACTTAAACCCTAAACCCTAAACCCTTTTTCGCTCTGAAACCCTAACCCTGAACCTTAAACGCGAAACCTTCAACCCTGAACCATAAACCTGTCGGGTTTTGGGGTAAAAGCTCCGACTTCTTAGCATGATGGGAGTCGAAGAGCATAGGGGAACTGGTCTTTTGGTTCTTAGTTATAAGGCCTTACCCAAAGTCCGAAAGTAGGTGAAATCATAGCGAAACATCCTACATGCTTTAAGGGGTCGAGGTGGGGCTTGTATGGGTTACAGCCTTCAGACTTTAGGCCGGATTCACATTCCGACCAAAGAGCCCAGAGGAAGCATGGCTCCTGCAGTTGTAGCCTGAGACCCACCCCTAAACCTCGAACTTTGCTGCTGAAGCGCCGCCGGCGGCTTTTGGCGCAGTGTGGCATCGGCATGCGCGAGCTCCTCCGGTTGGTATTCCATCTGTTCTGACTTTATGTTTCGTGGAATGGAGGTGAGGGCTTGATGCTGACTGGGACTTCAGCGTGCACGGGTTATGGATGCCGCTTTAGTCTTTGCTTTCTGGCATTTAGATCAAGTTAGAGGCCCTGCAGCCTCTGAAAGCCGGTCGCCCAAAAGAGGTGTTACAGAATATAAAACTTACCTATAGTCTCCATTGTAGTTCCTTTTTGGGATTACCTTTTGGGATCCTTAATATAGATTTGGTTCAACAGGTATACCTATATAAACCCTATAAACCCTAAAGTCCTACTAAACCTGAGTCTGAAGGTCCAACCCGGATTTCGCCGACACCTCCTCGGAGGTCGTGCACAAGGAGCAAACCTTGCGGTGCAAATCTTGAGGAAGGCAGGGTTTTATGGCTTGGGTTGTCAGTCGTATGTAGCTCTATCATTAGCAGTGGGAGGGGTGCCAGTGTCGGTAGTCTAAACCCCAAAACCTAAACCCTGAACCCTAAACCCTGAACCCTAAACCCTAGACCCTAAACCCTAAACCCTGAACCCTCAACCCCAAACCCTAAAGGGGTAGGCACAGGCGTAGGAGTAGGCGTAAGCCGGGATGCTGAGTAAACATCTGCATCAGCCAGGCCGGTCGTCTCACTCGCAGCTGCATCGCGCGGATCCTTCCTGGGTTTCAAAAATGTTTATGTGCTTTGCGAGAAATAAGGCTTTTTACATTTTTTGAAATTTTTGTGCAGCTTTCCATGGGATGAGGATTCAACTAACTACTGTCTGGGCTGAAGCTGACACATCGGCTTCCCTTTAGCATGAGGTTCCGCAGAACCCTGCTGGCTATGCCCTAAACTCACCATTCCTCAGCCGGCGATCATGAAACTCAGCAGTAATTCAATGGTTCCTTGCAAAGCCTGACTCCCAAATCACTAACCCGATTGAAGCCAGAGTGCTGAAACTCCAAAATACCAGCTTCTGTGTGTGTGTGTGTGGGTGGGTGTGTGTTTTTCTCTTGTATGTGTATCGAACACTTGACGCCGAAACAGTAAAGCTCCAAACCCCTGAAGCGTAAAGCCCTAAACCCCAGCAGCAGATTCAAAACCTTAAGCAAGCGGCGGAGGTGTCTCCGGCAGGTCGAAGGGGAGTGACCTTCCCAGAAAGCCCAGCACTTGCTACTGCCGGAATCGCATCAGGACTTCTGAAAATCGCCAGAACATTGACTTCCAGAATGCAAACACACTACTAGTGGAACTGTGCAATCACCGGACACGGTTCCCGCTTGTTCACTCAAAGTAGATCAGATGGCAAGTCGTCACCACTCTAATCATCAATGAACTGTAAACCACAAATCCCCAAACCCTTCGTTAAAGTAAGGTCAGGAGCCTTTTTTAGTTTCAGGGATATGCCTTAAACATCCTTAATCGAAGGGTAAATCTGGGTTTCAGGTGCTGCAGGCAGTATGCGCAGCAACAAAGGGCTGAAACTTTAGGGTTTGGGGTCTAAGCTCTCAAAGCAGCCGCAAGTCGTGTGAGCCTTGGAGTAGATGGTCGAACTCTCACGCAAGAGTTTGTCGAGGTGAGAGGGGCTTAGGTCCAGTGCCTATTGAAATTATATGAAAAGCATGATAGAAGCTTTTCGATAAGTTTCAGACACTGCTGCAAGTCTCCTTACTAAGCCTTCATGAAGTTCCACTAGCTCGAGTTTTGAACAAAAATGATACAATGCCCTGGTACCTCCATGGAATGACCTACACCTCGAGCCCCAGTAAAGGTTGAAGGCAAAGGTCCCACCAAGGCTGCAATCGAAAATCAGTCAGGCTTAGGGTTTTAGGTTTTAGGTTTTGGGGTTTAGGGTTTAGGGTTTGGGTTTAGGGTTTGGCGACCTCATCAGCTGTGTAAGAGCCCTGGGGCCCGAGCCTTCAATATATACTGGTTTCCCCATACTGCAACCCCAAGAGATACTCTCACGAATCCTAGTCCACGGAGCCTATATACATTCACCAAAACCCTAATACAAACCGGTACTGCACGCCCTAAACCCTAAACCCTAAACTTTAAACCCTGGAAGGCCGAAAAGGCAGAGGAACCTACGGAGGCTGCAAATGAAGAGATGGCAGAAGTCGACCCAGCTGAAGGGATGTCGATAGAACCCTACACCCATCGGCCTGCTGGTTGGTGGCTCTGAAGAAGCCCGCCGTGGAGTAGGCACAAGGCTTTCCTGCCCGAAAGCTGTCGTGTTTGGGCTGTGTAGGCTGCCGCGGGTGTCGAGCTTCTGAATTCTTGTGCAGGATTAAACTACCATAATAATAGCAATAATGACAATAATAAGAATGATAATAATAATAATAAATAATAATAATAATAATAGGGATCTGTAGTAGAACAACACGGTTTCCTTACGATGGCAATTCAACGCAAGTTTTTAAACAAGTATCTAGTGAATCTAGTTATTAGTTAGGGGTTGAAAAGATTCGAGGATTTGGGTCTCCGATTCCGAGGTTCGGGGTACTAGGGTTTAGGGTTTGGGGTTAGGCTTAGAATCTCCGAATCCTTCTGAGCCTTGCGACGAGTATCCCGATGTATGTCAACCCCTAGAAACATCCACCACCTCAGAGTTGGTTCTAAAGACCAACTTTCACATTCTCCACAAGAAGCCGCTACTTGGGTAGTTCTCTAAAATTATAGGGTCCCTTTTTGGGTCCCCAAAAGAGTACGGCACCCTTATCAGAAGGACCCTAAAGGGAGTCTAATCTAGAGAACTACCCATGTGTTACTTACATCGAGACACAGCTTCTCCGAAAGCTCTACTAGGTCCCCCAGTAACCCCCAAATAATGAGGGTACCCTTTTTTCTAATATGCGGCTTTACTAAGGAGACCACCAAATAAAAGGGCAAAAGCGTACTATTCGGGAACCTAGTCTATTCGAAGCTCTCGCGCAAGGCAGGCGAGTCCCCACGACAACTGCTCCGATGGCTACGGCACATGGGGGGTTCTCAGGAAAACCCCAAGCACGAGCATCCAAACGTCAGACTGACAGCTCTTGGGCTTGGGGTTTGGGGGTCTGCGTGATGGGCCAGGGGAGCTGTAAGTACTGTTGATGATATAAACCCTTCATTACTTGAAGTACCCCAAACTATGGGATTTTTGGTTATATTCCGTCTTATGGGCAATGCCGGATTTATATCATCAACCGTAGGAGCATAGAGCACCTTCGTGGATAGGAGTCCAGACAGTCCCACTTATAGCCACCATGAGCCTTTAAGCTGGGTTTAGGTCTGGGCTTGGGGTTTAGGGATTATAGGGTTTAGGGTTTAGGCTTTATAGGGTTTAAGAGGTAGGACTTTTGACCCACGCCTCCGGATCATCAAGCTCGAGGAATGTGTTTTTCACCTGCTCGGGCTTGCTGGGCTGTTACTCAGGACCTGAACTCTGGACCTTAAAACTTAAAACCGTAGACTCTAGTGCAAGCCTAAGATTTAGCAAGCAGCTAGGGGTCCCTTTTACGGTCCTTTAGGGTGCCGTACTATGTTTGGGTACCTAAAAAGTGACCCGAGTTTAGAGAACTATCCTACCCATATGGGGGCCTTGATGATTCAAACCGGCTTTTGAAGGGATGTTCTTTCTAGCCGTTTCCTAGGTTTAAATACAAGAGCCCAGGTCACGCGAGTGCTCAGAGACAAAACGGAAGACCCTCCTTGTTCTGCATCCGAAGTGAAACAAAACTAATGAAACCATGTCTTCCCTAGACCATCCCAAACGAAACCGAAGCCAAACGTCTTGAAGCCCCTCACCACCGACTCTGGTGGCCTCTATAATTAGAATTAGGCTTTGGGGGTATGATACTAGAAGCAAAAAAAAGGAACCCCAAAACAATATTGGTAATCATTGAAGCTCCCATAATAACAACGCTCTCACGGAGTACCAGCATGGACCTGCTCCTAGTGTCTGGCAGGGTGGGATTTCCGGCCTTGGGTTTGATGCTTTAGGGTTCTATCGTATAGAATCTTGGTTCGGATTTTAAGGCTAGCATAGTAAACCCCCAGAAAGCTTGCAAGCAACTTCCGGAAGGGGATGCCACTCCATCAGTCAAGACCATGCTCCGGCTAAAAACCACGTAATTCAGTAAACCTTGAAAGCCCCGGAAAACCAGTTGCACAAAGTGAGGTTGTGAAGCTCCGCATACCTAGCGCCCCAACCCGAAAGCCTGAACCTCTAAACCCCTGAATCCGAAACCCAGTGTGTCCTAAACGCCCCAACCCGAAAGCCTAACCCCTAAACCCCTGAATCCGAAACCCTTTGTCCTAAACTGCAGGCCTTGAGGGAAGACATTGTTGAAAGCTGCGCCGAGTCTGCGAGAAAACCAATCAGCCTGAGGACTGCTACTTGCCCATAGGCCCCAAAGTAGTTCCTTTTTTGTGGTTTATATTTAGAATCCTATAGGGTAATCCCCAAGTGGAACTACTTAGGGGCCTATGGGTGAAGATCGAGGGACGTCATACTTAAGGCTATAAGTCGACGTATACAAAATATCCGCCATTGCCTATAACTACTAAGTCTCCAGATCCTCAAGGGTTTAGTCGCAATGCGCAGAAGGGGCCATCATACTTTTGGTAGTGGTATATGCAGGCTACAACCAAGGACAGTTCAAGCACCCAGGCAGTTCTTAGAGTATGCAGAGGCAGGCAGGTGCTTTTGCAGCAGTCGTCAGCTCGTTCATCAGCAGCAGAGTTACGCCGGCTATGGTGCAAAGGCTGCTGGGCCATACGGGCAGCTCTACGGCAATCAGAGTGCCTATGGTATATCATCTAGATACCCTCGAAAGGCAGACTAGCACTTTGAGCGCCAAGGTGGGTTGTCGCGCCACCTCGGGCCACATGCGCACGGAGATGCACGGAGCCCGCTGGTCCTTTGTTGGCTGGAATGCCATCCTTTTGCACCGTGCTGATCTACTCTGTCCCGTTCCGCCTGTTCCATGCACGGCAGCCGCATATGAATCCTTGACTGCCCAAAGGATGCGGTTGACAAGCCTCGGAATGATGTAAACCATGCACAAAACCACTACATACCATACCACAAAGCGCGCGAATTGCATCCCGCGACCTCCTGTGCTCACTGTACTCTTGCACTCACCCAGACTCCAGTGGGCCGCATGCCTCTGGGGCAAGTTGCCTTGCGAAGAAACCCAGAGAACCCAATACCCCTTAATTAAGGAATTCATAGGGGCCTTAATAATATGATTTAAGGATATTTAAGGTAGATTCCTTAAATAAGGGGTATTGGCTTCTCTGGGAACAGCTTCTCTTTGGGCCTCCCGGAACCGAGGTCGTGCCTTTGACGCGTTAGCCTCTGCAGCTTCCGGAACCGATGAGGATCCTCCAAGGAGAGCCCGGCCTGCAACCCTAAACCCAAAAAGCCCTAAACCCAAAACCTTAGACCCCGAACCCTAAACCCTAAGACCCTAAACCTTAAACATTAACACCTAAACCTTAAACCCCAAAACCTTGATGGAAGATGTGAATCGCGTTGCCGGTGCGCCAGCTCAGGAGCTTCTTCTGCCTAATACTTAGGGTCCTTAAGAATTAGAATAGGGCTTGCGGTTTAGTGGCCGAAAGGGCTACTATGAGGGTTTGGGGTTTAGGGGCCTTAATAATTTGAAATGGGTTTTTGGGGAATAGGGCTCCGGCCCCCTATTCATGTGGGCTCAGAAGCAGAAGCGGAAGGTGGTCTCAATAAACGAGCGACCCTAGTATCCACCTCAAATAACAACATCTTCGAACATGAGGACCCTCACACCCTGAACTTTAGACCCTAATAGGCCCCAAAGGAAATGACACCTATATTTACAAACAGGCCAGCCCCATACCCCGGACTACTCCAAGATGAAGAGACTGCGCTATCCGAAACTAGATCAGGGTTTTGGGGTATATTTTGGGGTACTGCCCCCATACAGCAACAGTCTACAAAAGCGTTACGATTAAGGGCCTCATATATCTAGATAATATATACATATGTGCGTGTATACATGTGTCTCTATATATGTATGTATGTATATGCGCATATGCTTCAACTGGTACTGAACGGGTACCATATCCAAGGTATATTGTAATTTCGTTCAGTTCTTGGTACTAACCAAGTACATCACCTTAGTGTTGCTGAGGCGAGTCTCGTCCCAAAAGTTGCTACCAACTACCGTTGTGCCGCATGTTCTACACCGGTAAACTGTCAGCCCAAGTGCAATACCCCTTACCTGCAAATATGCCTTAAGACTAAAAACATGCTGGGAAATGACGCGAACCCTAAACCCTAAACCCTAAAAACCCTAAACCTTAAACCCTAAACCCTAAAAGTGAAAGTATTGTGCCTTTTACCTCTTTGATGAAGGAGGCCAGAAATTCGAAGCCTGATCTGGGGGTGTGGGGTTTTAGGGTTTAGGCTTGCAGGGTTTTAGGGTTTAAGGCTTTTGGGGTTTAGGGCTTTAGGGTTTAGGGCTTTAGGGTTTAAGGGTCCAGGGTTTAGGGTGGACCAAAGATGAATATAGCTGAGCAGCGCAACGCGGGTAAGATGAGGTCAACGATAGCAAGGCTACTCAAACGATCGCATGATGCATGATTGCCTTGAGCCGAAATCAAATTGGTTGACGTTTGTGTCTAACGCGCGGAATGTGAAGGGTAACGAGCGGAGTCCGGCGATTCCGGATGCCAGGTGTGGGTACTATCTCTTCGAAGAGTGATGCGTGTCAACGGGTGCGCTTGAGCCTTGTCGCAGGAGCCCCCATGACGGCTGCGGAGAGTCTGAGAAGAGAAGGCAGGAGGGATGCCTTACCCATGTCCGTCACATCCCAGCACACATCGATCCATGAAACTAACCATCCATCCATCCATCCATCCAGCTTAAAGCCTGAAATGATCTCCTGCTTTCGCTGGCAAGCAGAACGCTTTCAGGGGAACCAGATAAGCCCCAGTAACAACTGGAGCGTGGTTTCGGGTTTATAGGGTGCTAAGACATGCGCATCGAAGAGATTAGAGCAAATGAAGGGTTTCAAGGTCGGCTGTTGCTGGGGTGCTGAACCGGATCGGAACCCTAAGCCTAAAACGCTGGAGGAGTGGAGTCCGGCTTCGGGCCTCATGCTGTTCAAGGTTTAGGGTCTAGGGTTCACCGTTTAGGGTTGAGGACCAAGGATCCGCACTTTGTCCATGTATATCCTGCGTAGAACTGACCGTGATGATCACGACCGGGGGCACTGTTCAGAATTTTCTCTATCGCCACAAGGAACCTGGTCATTTCAACACGTACGCTACATGTCTCAGTCATTGAACAAGCCCCTCATTTAAGGCTGCCCTTGGCAGCAATCCCTTGGCAAAAAATGCAACTTCATTGCCCGGGACGATCTCAGACCGATCCTTCTGCACATGGGGGGCTGTCGGGCCAGATGTCGGAATGCAAGATATCGGATTCTGGGGTGCTTTCAGGACTTGGGGAAGATCGGTGGGGGTGTTCAGGTTTCGTGTCCTATAGGAGCCATGAGGTAACTCAGGGAGGTGCTGCTGCAACTCCCCCAGTGGCTAATCTGTGAGTGTCCTTTTTCACGGCACCCAAGGATTTACTTGCATTCTCCCGCGAGCCATGCATGCACAAGTTGTCTACATAATGTACACGAGCTTCGCAATTCACAAAGTGTACACAGGCTGCGACCAGCTGAGTGAGGGCGAGCGCTACCCCTGGAAAGCATCTAAAACCCTAAACCCTACATGTACCCTCCTTGGACAAATTCGGGATCCGACTCCCCTCAACTCCCACAGGAGAGGTCACCATGAGGAGTTGCTTCGACCTACGGTGTGATATATATGCCAAAAGCAGGCCGAAGCACAATACAGTCAAATCTATGAACCGCGAGTGGCGGAACCATGCACATTGGACAATCGCTGTGTGGCCACACCTTCGAAAATGAGAAAATGTGTAGTTCTCTTCAATCAGGATCGCTTCTAGGCTCCTTTTCTAAGGGTGCCGCCTCTTTTGGGTGAAGAGCCTAACTTAAAGAAGTACCCACATGCACGCAGCATGCTGTTAGCCTGGCCCTAGCCCCTTTAACCTTGAACTTGTATGCCAGGACAGTACAAGCCAAACCCCCGTACACCGCAAATCAAAACCGCAGCCCTATCCATAGGCTCCTAAGTAGTTCCTTTTTGTGCTTTATGTTTAGGATCCTACAAGGTAATCCCAAAAAGGAACTACTAAGGAGCCTAGGGGGTATCACCTCCACGAAGTCTAGCCGACAGCGAAACTTCTGTCCGGAACTGTGCCTAGTCCAGTCTGGCATGGCCGGAGGTACGTGATGTAGGGGTCTTAATAATTAGAATAGGGTCTTGGGGCCCATTATACTATAAATATAATAAGGAGCCCCCAAAATAGTATTGGTAATTATTTAGGCCTCTACATTAGACTGGACGACGAGTCGCTGGCGCACAGGCACGGGCAACTTCTGTCGCGATATCAAACGGATGCTGCATGCAGCTGGCCAGCTTTTGTCACCTCCTACAGGCTCTGGATTCCGACCTGAAACCGCTCTAGATGGCAACTGGGAGATGGTACCATGTCCAGGATCTCAGAAACAGGGCGTAGGGTTTAGGGTTATGGCGCAAACAGATGTACACTACGAGAATCAGACAAGATCAGACACATTCCTCCCTGTGCCCTGAACAGGAACACTTGAAGTCACAAAGACCACAACATCACTAGCAAAAAACAAGGGCCATCGTGCTTTCAAGTATCCTTGAAATACGGATCCTACCGATCAGGGTGCTATGCCTTAGGATTGTCGTGTACTTATGCGATCTCATACGGCAACATCCCCCTAAGCCCTGTTCTAAGTGGCTCCCAACTAGCTTTACGACTCGAGTTGCATGCAAGTCTAGGGTTTCAAAGCAAAATAAGGGGCTTAATGATTAGAATAGGCTTTGGGGGGGGGTAGTAGTTTTAAGAAGAAACGCCAGAACAGTATTGGTGATAATTTATGCCCCTGTGCTAAGTTGCATGCTCTTGCGACCCTTGGGACTTGTTTTGGGCCCCAGTGCTTCAGGCTTTAGATATGCGTGCTTTACAATGCTTAGGATGCCGTGTCCCTACACCCTTTTTTTTGCATCCAGGCCTATTGCAACTGCCTAGGGACACGCTGAACCCCCAAACTCAGAGGAAGTAAGTCTTAGCGGGGGCGACAGGGCTTGGCCGCAGAACCAAATTGTTGGTATTCGCTGCCCCCTGTGGCTTGCTGTGGAAATGCCTGCGGATAGGGTTTAGGGTTTAGGGTTGAGGGGTTTAGGGTTTATGGTTTAGACAGATATAGAGGAACCTGAATAGCAAACACCCTCGTAAAGGACCCCTAAAGACCGTGGTTTTGAAACCACCGTCATGGGAAAATGCAAACAAACATAGAATGCTGCAGCCCGACAATAAAGCGAAATGACGTCTGACAGACCTTCGACAGCCTTACACAGGGGTTAGATTGAATTCAAGTGCATCGGGGCGCAAGATCCTGTCCACACAGCTCATGGCATGGCCAATTCCACTGGAGAAGATGCCTCGTCAGCTTGCTCAAGGTGTATCCTGGACGCCGGACACCAGTCCTACAACCGCAACGCCCCAGCTAATTTCCCACGCATAGCCCGCCACCTCCAGTATTAGAAGATTTCGTCACACAGAAACGGTGCTAGCTGCTAGCACCAGACCAGTGACAACAGTAAAGTCAGTAAAAGCCTGGAAAACCGCAACTAATGAGGAACTTCGCCTCTGCTCCTAATCAAATGCTAACTGCTTCCAGCAGCAAGAACAACTGCCACTAACGTCGGCTAGTACCATTTAACATCAACGCACTTGACTTTCAAGGGGCGGCAGCTGCAGCAGCGAGCATGGCTGACCTCATCTTCGCAAGTGCTCCTGACGTGTTTCAGGATTCATCATGGGTGGATTGGACGGAAAGGAGTGGTTTTTGTTGTCGACGCTTCTGTTGCCAGACTGTGGTGCCTTGGCGACTTGGCATTATCGCTGAAGCAAACTGGCTTGACGAGGTAAGCTCGTTCGTTCCATGTCAGGGTTTGGGCGTCAGGTCCCTAAACTCCTCTCCACTGGGTTCCCCTAAACCCGCAACCTTAACGCCTAAACCTCTAAAGCCCTAAGCTCTTAAACCTGAAACCCTTAAGTAAACCCTTAACCTCATGGCCTTTAAAGGAACCCTTGTGCAGCAATGTAATGGCACCCTTGTAGTACCGCTATAGCACCCTGATAGGAACCGCTTAAGCCCCTTTAAAGTGCCCTTACAGTACCCTTAAAGGAATCCAAAGAGGAACCCATAAAGGAACCCTTCAGAGATCCCTTTAAAGGAACCCTTAACGGGTACTATAGGGTTCTATAGCAGGGTCCCCTTTATAAAGGGTAGTATAAGGTATAACGGTTCCCTGTAAAGGCTTAGAAAGATCACTGAGCGGAAACTTCTCTGTGCTCCGGGTCTCCTGAGACATCTGCAACGAAGGCGTCGGTGGTGTAGCGCGACTTCAAAGCCAACCCAACCAGGGCCTCTTCTGTAGGGTTTACAGGTTCTTGTCCCTCCTAAACCCTAAACCCTACAAGGCCCTAAACCCTGAACCCTAAAACCCTACACCTTAAACCCCAAACCCTAAACGCCTGAACCCTATACCCTAAACCCCTAAAGCCTCAGGGTTCAGGGTTTAGGGCTTCAGAGTTTTATAGGTCCTTTGAAGCTCACACCTCGGACAAGCCAGGCGAGGTTATTGGAGAGCTTCGGGGTTTCTCCGCCTGGGAAGAAAAACATCGAAAGCGAGCATGATCCTGTGCCAAATCACCACAATCCTAGGCATAGAAAGCAAAACTCAAAACCACCTGTGCAGGGCATGGTACTCGACACCGGGCAGTCCCCACATCCATCCTAACATCACAGCTTCGGATTCAACCATGGATTCCACCATCGCCCACATCAAGGTTCGGGGTTTAGGGGCTTTGGGGCATGTTCCAGGAGGCTGCGGGGTGCAAAACTCCAAGTCCACAGAAAGTCTCCAAATGTCCGGGCCCCATAAATTCTGAAAGCCCGAATCGAGTGCCTAGGGCTTTGGGTTTAGAGCTTGATAGGGTTGAAGCTGAAGTTTTGGGTATCTCTTTCAAGCCACAGACTGTGAAGCCTGCCTGTAGCCGGAAACGGTTCCTCCACAGACCCTACAATGGCCCTACATCCTAAACCGTAAAGCCCCGTACACCAAGCGCTCGACTGCAGAAACCCTAAACCCTGAACCCTAAGCCCTAAACCCTAAGCCCTAAACCCTGAACCCTAAACCCGAAACCCTAAACTAAACCCTAAACCCTAAACCCTGAACACAAACACCTCACCGCTTCACCAGGACGCAGGCTTCCACCCTAAGGATCTGGGGACTTACCGTTGATGATATAAATCCGGCATAACCTTAAGGACCCTAAACTATGGGAGTCATGGCATATTCCTTATTATGGGTGGTCTTCTTAAGGACCCTAAACTATGGGAATAAATGGCAGACTCCTTATTGTGGGTAATGCAAGGTTTATATCATCAACCGTAGTACCGGGCCATAACACGAATAAGAACAAGGTAACTATACCTACAATCCCAACTAAGGTGCCCATAACCTTTGCTGACTAACTCATATGATCCTCCAACTTGCACCGTTCCTGCAATTCTACCACGATTTCCGGAGAGAGCTATCCTCTGCAACCCTCATATGAGGGCCAGATACTCGAACGGTTGCTCGCGTTGTATGTCAGCCACATAGTCCCGAAAAAAAACATCCCTTCCCGCAGTTTTTCGAGCCCCATACAGTAAAACTCAGCAAACATCCCCTAACCCTGCAAGAAGGTTGAACACCCCCAAACCTCAAACCCTAAAAAAAACAAACTAAACCCTTAACTTAAGCCCCAAACCCTAAGAACCCTAAACCCTAAACTTAAGCCGCAAACCGTAAGAACCCTAAACCCTAAACTTGTGCCACAAACCGTGGAAGAAAAAAACAACTACCCTCAAGCAGCCCAGGCCTGGAAGGTCATCTTCTGCATCATGTAGTGAAGTTTGGGCTGACACTGCCGTGGAAGCTTCGGCATTACCGGCTCGGTGCCTGCAGGGATGAGATGGTTTCGGTTTTAGGGTTTAGGGTTTAAGTTTTAGTGTTTCGGGTTTAGGGTTTGGGTTTAGGGTTTAGGGTTGAAGGTGGTAGCGAAGGTACCGCCCGACCGCCCCCAGTTTATTGAAGGGCCGGGTCGAGGGAAAGTGGGCGCTGCTTTTTCCTCTTGTGTCTAATGACATGAATTGCACCTCAGCTTCAACACCGTCGTCCTTAGTCTGACGTCACCTTGTGGTTACACCAGAACGAGAGCTCTTAACTACCCGAACTACTCCTGCTTGTCCAGTATCCTGAGTAACTGAAGCTTAACCTTTGGGAGTATGTTGGGGATTGTATAGGGAGTATAGTACCCCCAAAAGGTTAAAGGTTGCCTACTCTACTACTAACTGCTAGTCTAGAGCAGCCTATCCAGAACTAAGGGGCAAGACTACCAGATCGGTGAGGGGTTCTACACGGGCTCCTAGAAGAGCTACCATTCAGTTTCGATTCGGGGCACAGTGGGTTCGTGCAAGTCTTTTGCCCAAAAACTATACCAAAGCAGTGTTAGATGCGGAGCATTCAGGCCTTCATTTTAAAGTTAAAAACCGTCAGCTCTGAACTCGAAACCCCTTCGCAGCCTGGTTCCAGACCGGCCCGCTCCCGGAGTAAGCCCATGACCTCCCCTGCCTGGCGCTCCGGTTTGTCTTCGTTCATGCTTGTGGGGGTTAGGGTTCAAGGGGTCAACTGCCACAACGGGGCTCAGGGAATGTGCTATTTTTATTCCTGATTTTTGGGGCTGGCAGGGTCAGAAGGGGCTAAGGATCTGCTTTGTTGTTGCTCGTAATAATGTCACGGGTCGGGGTCTATGAAGTTTCAGAGCGTAGTTCATCGTTTCTTGGCCAAGTCTAGGGTCCTGGGTTCAGGGTGGATCCTGCTGGCGTCACGGGTACGTACTTTCAGGTTTTTGCAGGGCACAGATGCCCTGGGGAAGACAGGCTGTGGGTACACGGCCTAGAAATTCATCTCTCGATGACTCTCATAGCTCGCACGATCCGGCGAGGTGTCTGCGTTTGAAGTGCAGAGCTTAGCAGCACACACGGCTAAGAAAGGGCGCTAGGTACATGCTACTCGGTTGAAATAAGAGACCATCAAAGTCAGAGCACGATGTAACCAAGTTGTACATAAGGATCCACTGCTTGTACCTGCTTGACTCTGCAACATGCCCCCTCACAACAACAGCCTAGACCGGGAATCCCCTGTGAACCTGCCTGCATCAAAGCGCTGATTCAACCCTAAACTGTGAACGGGAAGCGAGAAACAGTACACGGTGTCACAATCTCGGGGGTCGAAGGTCCGAAAATCCCTAAACCCTAAACCGAAAAAAGCAGGGCTTTACGGGACGTAGGCTTGAACCCACGACGACTCGCCCGCAAGCCGACACAGGCGCGAGCTCACATGTCGCACTAGTGTGGGGGGGGAGGGGGGTTCGGGTTTAGAAACCCTAAAGCCTTTGTGGTTTCGACTCTCACACTCGCACACAGTAGGCAAGGCTCTTTGTGGTTTAGGGATTAGGGTACAAACCCCGAAACCCTAAAAGCCTAAATCGTCGCAGAAAGGCCCCAGAAGGCAGGTTTCTTGTTCATCGGTGGCTTGCGCTCGATGAATGTCTCCCATGCCATAGACCCGGACAGCAATCAGAACCAAACTCTAAAACCCCAAGCCGCCACCCCCCAAAAAGAAACCTAAACCCCTCAACCCTGAACCCTAAACCCTGAACCCTAAACCCTAGAACCCTAAACCCTAGACCCCTAAACTTTTATAGTTCATGTCCCTGAGGCTGTGCACCCTCTGCACCCGGAATTGTAGGCTTACGGAAGCCTTCGGTTCGGGTTTAAGGTTGAGGGTTAGGGTTTCAGGTTCAGAAAGTTTAGGGTTAAGGTTCTTGGATCTTAGAGCATAGAGAGTCACGGTGGGTGCGGTTGGGGTTTGAGGTTTAATAGGTTTCCTGTTGGACTTCTAGATTGGCGCCTTGGCTTTCCCCAAGTCGCTCCGAAACCAGAGAACCTGCATCCACCCCACAGGGCCTGGCTGGCGAAGCCACCAAGCTCAGCCCGCTCCTTCAAGTTTTGGTTCGCGCTGCTGGCGAGGCACCGGTGAAGACGGCTAAATCGTACCAAATATGCATCGCATCCGGGCAAACTACCTGCCTCTATCGGAACAGAAACCGCTTCAGGAACGTAACGCCACTGCAACAAAAACTACTCGAAAAGCGGAGCCTGAAGGTAAATGAGCAGAAGGTTCATGAGCTGCGCCTGTCTACTGCAGCAATCGCGGAACACAGAGAACTCATTCACTAGCCATCAAAGCACAAAAAACACCCTAGTTTGAACCTCGGCCCTACCCCTTCAACCCTCACCCCTAAATAAGTTATGCTGGACGAACAGGGCACTTCGGAAAGGCTGCCGACCAGCACCTGAGATGGCTTAGGTTGAGTCTCCGGGTTCTGGGCTTAGGGCTCGCGGTTTAGGTTTCAGCAGCTGGGACCTGTGCAGGGCTTCGCTGGTGTCTTCCACCGAGCACCCCTCTGAAGGGACTTGAAAAGCCTAACGAAACAAAAAACGTACCGCATCTAGGACGCAGAAAGCCATAAGTTTTTGTGATGTCGCAGCACCTAGGCTCACGTCTGCAGCCCAAACTGAAGGTGCTTGGCTTGGGATGCAGATGGAACTCATCTGTTTATGGGTTTAGGGTTTACCCTAAACCCTAAACCCTAATAGGGTTTAGGAGCCTTCGACCCCGTAGCGCCGTTGCAGATACGTGGCTGTGCCTGTAGGGAGGCTCCACCACATTCAGTCAAGCATTTAAGATGTCACCTGTGGTGCCATGAAGACTCTGTGCACTAATTGATATAGATGCAGCTACAGATTAGGCTATATAGGTATAGATGCAGGTAGAGGTTTAGGTAGAGATACAGACATTGAGATGGTGTGGACGTAGACTGAGGGAGGAGATAGACGGATTGATTGACTGCCTGTGGGTGCGAGCACCCTTGCATTAGCAAGGCACAGAGAAGAGAGACATAGGAGATAGAACTATGAACCAGATAGGCAGATAGGTAGATACTAGATAGATGGATAGATAGATAGATAGATAGGTAGATAGATAGCAGATTGGCGGACACGTAGGTCTAGACAAAAGATAGACAGACATGAAATCATGCAAACATGAATTCAATTGAAATCATACAAAATGAAACGCCTCAGTCAAGGGCCAAGGCACACGCTGCCTCTTATCGAGATGTGGTGCACGGGAATCGTGTGGCATGTGGCAGTACTCACAGGAGCTCCCGTTGGTGCAGTTGCCGGCATTGAAGAACAAGCACGGGCGCCGGCACATATCCGGATGCCCCACGCAGCCTTTTCAGGCAAAACTCTGTAGCGAAGCTCTGCAGATCTTTACATCCGGACGATCGAATGGGCAGCCTACTTCCCGCATGAGCCATCTAGCTTTCTCCCTCAAATTCAAACCATCTTGCACCCCAACTCGTCCCGATTGAACATCAAAACCCCGCGCCTGGCTGTGGCGGCCGGGGGCCTTCAAGATCATTTGAGCTTAGGTTTAGGGCTTAGGGTTTTGAGCGTATAGGAAAAACCTATTCCGCGTTTGATGTGGCGCTGGGTTTTAGTTTAGTAAGTGGGCGGCTGTAATGCATCGATTCAGGGGCGCATTCAGGGCGTAGCATTTTAATGGTCAATCTTAACTGAATAGAGGATCAGGAGTAAACCGACGCTTGACTTCCAAGGCACCTCCAAAATCCCAACCCTCCAATCCTAAACCCCCAGCCCCCAAAACCTATCTTACCCAGCCCACTAAGACAATCGCAGCCAAGCCACCCCCAAACCCGGCAAACCCTTCTAAACTCTTCTGGTTACACAGCGAACCCTTGTAAACCCTTCCAGGCAAGCCCACGAAGGCACCAATCGAGCCCAAGACCCCCCGCCCGAAACCCATCCGACTCTGCTCCTATACCCTTCTAATTTAAACCACCCCTCCAAAACCCTTCTAGTCAAGCTATTCCGCCACTCGTGTGCTGGATGAACCACTAGATGGGGCCGGGGGTCTCGGGGAGCACACGCAGGTCACTATTCAGGCCGCCGGGAAATGGTTTGGGGCGCACTAAACCCAGTACCACATCACCACATTTTTGGGGTTGGAGCTCTGGGTATGGAGGTCAAAGCCTAACTATAACATTCTCCTGGACCAGGCTGGTGCCCTATGCCGGCAGGAAGGCAGACTCGCAGCCTCCGTCCGTCGATGCAAGATCGAGGATTGCGTCCACAACTGTCGAGGCCACCTTTACGATTCTAAGGTGCGGGCTACATCTACAGCTTGTGGGGATGTAACGTTTCCGGACCACGGATAACTACGATTCAGAGTTTAGGGTTGAGGCACAAAAACCGTGTGCAACGAAGCTAGGCTCCTCTGTTCAACAACTCGTGTCGAGAACGAAGCATCTCTGGTATAATCAGCAGCAACTGCACGGCTCCATTCCGCAAGTTACAACATGGAAATCCAACATCGACCGTTGCTTCGTGAACTCCCAGATCTAGGCACAAGATCAGAAACACGAAATTTCAACATCGCGATCAAGAGTAACCGCACACGTCACTGGGTTGTCTGGGACTCAGAAGATGTTCGTGGATCTTCCGACCGTGTTCGACTGGACCATACACGCCACCCACAAACCTATAGATAGACGAAGACAACACCGAAACCCCAATCCCACAAAACAACAGAACACTCATCCCCACGAGCAAACCTCACCCTTTTTAACTTTAACACAGGCTTGAGTAGTGCTCGCCCGGCCATTCCCTGAGCACATAACCCTAAAGCCCAAAAGCTCAGCTTAAACCACCACAGACCCCTCAAACGGAAACCCCTACTCGCCCACCAAGGGGTCAAGGCACAGGAATTGACGTCAGCAAGGGTTTGGCCTGTCGCAGGGCTTGGTTTCAGAGTTTTGACTTCAGGGTTGAGGGCTTAAGGTTAGGCAGGAATGTATATCAATCTCTATCTAACTATCTATCTATCTATCTATCTGTCTATCTATCTATATCTATCTATCTATCTATCTAACTATCTATCTATCTATCTATCTATCTATGTGTGTGCATAGGTATAGCACGAGATTATCAACACCCTGTTTTTCTTGGATGTTTCTTGAACGAACAAGTAATTAAGGTTCGTTTTGCTAGCCTTGTGACACTAGTTCAGGATCGGGAGCACCTTGGACCAGGGGAAGGATGGTAAATGGAAGGTTCTGCGAGCTGGCCATAGAGCTCACAACGTTTCGGGTGAAAACCCAGCTAAATCATGTAAGTTTATTTGGTCTTCAGGCGAAGACCACAGGTGAAATCTAAGGTGCATTCCCTATTCAAGGGAAATAGGGTTGATGGGTAGCTTGGAGATGTTGTCGACAAAGTGTTGGAGGTAAATACATTTTTTAAACGTGCAATCTCTTGCACCCGGGCATCGGCCACCGATGGCACGGAGGATCTACCCCAACCCTATGCCCTATACCTTAAGTACCCTTAGCAGTCAAAAGAAGACTTGTAATTCTCCCTTGGAGTTTCACTATAAGCGCTAAACCCTCAACCCTAAAGCTAAATCCTTTTTGGAACTCAGACTCTGCTGATCAGCTAAAGCTAAACCCTAAACCCTAGAGCCTGAAACCTAAATCCCAAGGACACTGAGGAAACCCCGTTGTGCTCTCCTGCACTCGGGTGTTCTGAGACATCGCTTGGTCTAAGACCAAGCAGGACTGGGACGCCGGAGGTTTTAGGTTGCTTTTGTTGGCTTGGGGTGTAGGGTTTAGGGTTTTTTAGGTTCAGGGTTTTAGGCTTTCAGGTTGTTTTTTTGTTGTGGGCTTTGGGGTTTAAATTTGCAGAGTTTTAGGTTGATTTTTCGCTTGGGGTTTCGGGTTTTAGGTTTAGGGTTCAGGGTTAGGTTGATTTTTGGCTTGTTTTTCTTTTGGGGGAGGGGGGCGGAGGGGGTTGATGGTCTAGGCAGTGTCTGGGCTTCAGGGTTTGAGGTCTAGGTGATACGAGCGATGGGGTTCAAAACGCCCACTGTGGTCTTCACCCAAGGGCAGCTGGACACTCCGATTCAACAAAGACGACAAAAAAAAGGCAAGATCAAGATGAAGGCTTTCGGGCATCATTCAGGGTTGAGAGTTTGTCTGCCAAAACCAGAAACCCTAAAACTTGTTCACTGAAAAGTCCCTTACCAAACCGGGAGGGAGCATCGGCCAACCAGAGTTGACGGTTTAGGGTTCACCCAAAGCAGTGCAGGAAAGCCACGACCGTCAACTCGGACGCTAGGAAATGCCATGTCCGAAAACCTTGAGTCACCAGAAATAATATAGAAGTTGGAATGGTCAAACAGTTAGGTCATCCCATTATTGCCCGTCGCAACTGTGATCTACCCTCCAGCCCAGTTTAACCTACTAAAGCCATGGGTACTCTGCAATCGTACGGTTTCCGCAGCTTGGGTCCTGACTCGCACACTCCGGGGCTAGGGGTCACTTTTTGGATAACCCTGCATCACCAAAGATATCCCACATAAAGCTGAATTATGAATGCACCCCAAAGCATGAACTCTCTAGATCCCATGCCGGATGCAGGAATTGACACCCCACCTGCGCATCGTGTCCGAGAATGTCCTTCTGAGGGATCAGCAGGACCTGATGGATCTTTGGCTTTGAGATTTTTTTGGTGTCTGCACCAGAACGAGCATCCTCCAGCCCCTTTGGGTAGGCATAAAAACTGGAAACAGAGTCGCGCTCCCGCGTTGAAGGGCAAGGAAAGAAAGAGGCAAAGGCACCGAGAAGCCGCAGCGCGGAAGGGAAGGCCCCAACTTTGTCTGTGGGATCTAGAATCTGGAACATGACTTCAGAGAACATTCGTACATGTTGTTCTGTGCCAGCTTAACCACGTAGGCTTGCTCTGGCAGCGCGAAGTACGGCTGGAAAGCCGATCAAACTGAATCACAGGAAAGGCCAGGCCAGCCGAAAGAATGTGCTCCACTGACTGCCTCGCCTTGAATAGTGCTTCTTCAGGCCAGAACGCCGAGCCGCGCACACGGATCAAAAGCCGCTATTGGTCTTATGCTTCTAAGTTGGGTAATGGTGAAGGAAAGGCGACGTGCCCGCCTGCTGGTACGACTGAGTGCTTTCCGCGACGACCTGCAACGCACATGAGACTTGGGCGGTGGTCAGCTTTCTATGACTTTCGTGAGCGAACTTTTAAGAGCTAGGCCCCAACATTCGTACTTGCATGATTTTCTGCCTGCTCGTGGCCAGCTAGGCAACGGCTGAAACTTAACAACATGCGGAGCGTCTCTTCAGAAGTGGAGCAATGGCCACTACGATAATACAGCCATTGCTATCAGCGTTTCTATGTCTAAGCATTGTGCAACAGACAACGACGAACACTCATTACGAAGGTATCTCAGTATCTATTGGAGTCTTGCTTCGATCATCTCCGTCGGTGCCCCAGTCCCTGTTCCACGCATCACTGTTGTAATGGTGGTATTGGTGGTGGTAGTACGAGTACTAGTAGTGGTACTAGTAGTAGTAGTAGTAGTAATAATAATAATAGTAGTAATAATAGTAGTAGTAGTCGTCGTAGTAGTAGTCGTAGTAAAAGAACAAGAAGAAGTAGTACCAGTAGCAGATAGCGGTGTAGTAGTAGTAGTCGTCGTCGTAGTAGTAGTAGTACTAGCAATGATATTAGTAGTCGTCGTCGTCGTCGTAGTAGTAGTAGTAGTAATAATAATGATAATAATAACGGTGGTAGTGGTGGTGGTGCTGGTAAGAGTAGTAGCAACAGCAAGAATAGTATCAGTAGTACTACTAGTAGTAGTAGTAGTAGTAGTAGCAGTAGCAGTGGTAGTAGCAGTAGTAGTAGTGGTGGTGGTGGTGGGGGTGGCAGTAGTAGTAGTACTAGTACTAGT
>CAJNJA010009984.1:0-14471 GCA_905231915.1 Symbiodinium necroappetens | reverse complement strand
TTCAGCTGTTTTAAATGTCAACAGAAGTTGCAAATATATTGAAACTAACAAACATATTTTTCTAGATATACGGTTGTAGAATACACATTACGAAACACGCAACGTAGAAAGGGATATTCCGGAATATCTAGGACTAGGAAAACTCAACTTCACTTGGTACGCCCGCCCAACATAAAACCTCTACAGCCCAATATGAAACCATGTAGCACGCCTTAATCCTCGATAAAGCGTGGATACCAAGAAACTGAGAACGCTTGAATTTGGGGTTCGGCTATTACAGCATTTAGGATCCTCAGTCTATAGTGTTTAGAGATCTTGGATCTCTGTTACGATTTGAAAGCCGCTCGTTTGTTTAACTCGCAGCGTCTGCTCTCCTCCCCCCGCACCCACACGTAGGTACTTGACTGTTGAAACCCTGAAAACAAGCCGGCTCAAATTCAGACTGCTTGTAGGACTCCGCTAAAGCCTCAAAGACAGGGGCACCATCGCAAGATCAGAAAAGATTGGGTCAAACAAAAACACTCCAAGGAAAAGGACTCCAAGACCTTCGGCCTTCAATTCCACACTTCAAATCCCAGAGTTCAACAAGCAACCATCTGCAGGTGCAGGTTTCACGCTGAATGTACCGGATGGCATTCTCATCTCCCTCTCTCTCTCTCTCTCTCCCTCTCCCCCTACATATACATATACAGACATATACACATACAGGTGTGTGTATATACAGATAGATATATACAGGTATGTGTGTATATATGTACACATGCATACATACATACATACATACATACATACATACATACATACGGTTCTATGCTTTCAAACGAAGGCAAGCATACATATGTATGTATAGATAAAAATATGTCTTTTTCTCTACATATATCTATGTATGTATATGTTCGTGTATACGCACACATACAGATATAGAGAGAGAGAAACATATCCAAGCCGAAGCAAAGCCTTTATGATCAGGGAGCTGAAGCCCTAAATAACAACCCGATTAGAGTTGAAGGTATCAGGGTAAGGCCATCTCCTCTGTACCAAAACTGTTTCACACTCGTCCCAGGTCGCAACACTCAACCCCAAACTCTCAGCTTTGGGCTTGTGGAGCACAGTTTGACCCAAACCCCAAACCCTTCAATACTAGCCCAGGTCACTAGAGCCGAAGCCTTCTAACAACAACTTCGGGACATCTGAACTTTATGTGTATATATATATGTGTGTGTGTGTATGTATATATATATATATGGTTGCGCCCCGGCGCCCCCCCCTCTCCCCACAACCATATCCATATATATATATATATGAATATATAATATAGACAGACACACACATGTGTCGCTCCCTTTCCTTTGTACAAAAGCCTATCCTCAATAAGACTCCGAATGATTAAGGTCAGGCGTTTAGAGTAGCCTATCACCTGTAGTAAAGGGGTTTATCGGTATCGTGTACTATGCTCTCTTGTCTCTGAGAAACAGGCAGTGCCGTCAGGGCCCTCCACGTCCGAGAGCACCAGGGCATCCACCAACAAGGCCAAAGCCTGGGATCCGTAATCCAAAGGTTCGTGGTAAGGGGTTTAGAGTTTAGGGTTTAGGGCTTAAGGTGGGAGGGTTTAGAGTTTAGAGTTTAGGGTTTAGAGTTTAGGGTTCAGGAGTCAGCAGCTCCAGATCGAGCAGTTTCTGGTCGCACTCGCTACTCTCGCACCGGACATCGGCCCACCCACTCAAGATTCCCCTACCATTAAGACACCCTTTCGGTTTCCTTAACTGTGGGCTCTACAGCTTAAACCTCAAAACCCCGGGCCCAAACCCCCTGAGCTCCAACACTGATGTTGTAGGCTGTTAGCTAACAGTGTATCACTTGGTTATAATAGGTTCGTGAGTCTCTTGTCCTTTAATTCAACTAATAAACCAACAGCCACGAACGAAATGTGAAGAGAATGCTGTGTCCTTTTCGGTTCCCTTTTGCTTTCATTTGTTTCATGCATGCGTTTCACTTCTTTACAACCAAATAGCAAACGGACCGAACAATGGAAACAGCATGAACGAAGCAAACCACTCTAGGGCTTAAAC
The DNA here is from genome assembly GCA_905231915.1 of Symbiodinium necroappetens. Classification (NCBI taxonomy): domain Eukaryota; class Dinophyceae; order Suessiales; family Symbiodiniaceae; genus Symbiodinium; species Symbiodinium necroappetens. Next base: position 12,402 of record CAJNJA010009984.1, on the reverse strand, counting down.
CCTAAACCCCAAAACCCCAGGCCCTCAACCCCAAGCCCCACCGAACACGCCAAAAACGACGAATGGACTAGGTGTGCCCAGCAGAAGCACCTGGTCTGTTCGGCGTTTTCGGTGCAATAGCACCAAGGAAAAAAACACACGAAACCTATTTGGGTTTAAAGACATATGAAGTTTGTTCTATATCCTTGTTCCATGCATACCAACTAGGATCCCTTGCGCTTCGCCCTTGCGCGTTCCTTGAGCGTGCTTGCCCGCGCGAGGCTATTTTGAAGACTATACCCTAAACCCTAAAACCCTAAACCCTAAACCTTAAACCGTAGGGTTTGTTACAGTGGCTTGTTGACCGTTTTGGTAGCTTCGAGTCTAACCTTCGGCTGCAGGTAAAACACCGGGGCTTCAAGGCTCAAGAAGTTGGTTCTTGAGGCTTCGGTAGCAGAAGCTAACCCTTCTAAAGCGCTGAGTATCACTCTTGAATCAACCTTAACAACAAGCCTTGAGCATAGCTTGCGCTGGCCTTTGTGCGCGATCGAAAGAGTGTGCACTTTTTAAGCGACCGAGTGTTCGCCAATCGCCCGCCTAGTATTGTCAAAAAACCCAGCAAAAAGAACAACGCTCATATGAAAGAGAGGTTTACGGGTAAGGGTTTAGGGTTCTCATTCGGCACAAGTCCCTAAATGCTGAACCATAAAGCATCAGGGCTAAACAATCTGTACAGGGTGTAACGCTTGAGGCTGAAGGACTTTCAGTTCTTCGTTTTAGAAGAAGCTTGGGATTCTGCAGCGCTTTAGACAGTCACCCTCCTCTTTGTAGAGCTACGATAGCTATCGCATAGTATGCTGATCTCATTAAGACACAGGAAAACCTCAAACCCTGAAGCCGAAAACCAACACCTGCCAGGATCTATGGAGTCGATGGGGAACCCATCTGCAAACTAAAGAACCGGCCCTAATCTGCCTCACCAGAAGACACCTCAACCGGTTTTACTCAGAAACCCGGAACCCCAAAAGCCTTCTCAGCCCAAAACCCCTAACTCCTGAACCAAACCCGAAATCATTTCTAGCATTCAGGGCTCGGCCTCTGCAGTGGCTTTGCCCTCCTCTAGCATCTTCGAGAACCACTCCTTGCTTACAGCAAAGAGGACTGTCAGAGCGAAGGAGGTATGTGGATAGTTGGACCTAGCTGTAACAGGGGAGACTTATTTAGAGAACTACCCATGTGGGGCTCGAGGCGGTTGTGGTCAAGGTAGCAGGATCTGCGTCAACCTGTGCGTCAACCTTTGCCCGTCCAAACGTGAGCAAAAGCTGCGAGAAGCTGCGACTGTCGGTATGGTGGTGCACTAATATGGGAGTGCAGTCGGCGGCTTTTCAATTTCTCTGTAATATACACATGTATATATATATATAGAGAGAGAGAGAGAGAGAGAGAGATGCATTACGGGCGAAAACTAGCAAGATCTGGCATCCTGCAGCAGTTTGGATGGCATTGGGCACACTGACATGTGCTGTTTTTGTGCGTTGCTTCTTTCAACATGTAATTAAATTAATGCCTCACGAAAACCCACAACGGAACAACACAACAATGCTTCTTACTTCTGGCAGTTTGGCAGCATCGAAAGTGGAAAATATGCTAGTTTTTCTCGAGGAGTTTGATCAATTCCGATTTTGGGCCAGCCAACGCCGAAGAGGTGAGGTAACTGGGGGCATTTTCATCAATTTGATGCGTGATGTGCGGCCTTCGCAGCGACCCCAACTTCTGCTACAACCGCAGTGTTTCGGGTTTAAGGTTTGGGGTTTAGGGTCGTGGCATATGTTGTGAAAGTTGTCATCTTCCTCTCTTCATGCAGTAAAATGCATCAAGGCCTCGTGACAGGATTTGGCTCTTTCGTGAAACGTCGGAAAGATGATGACAAGATGCAGTTTCCTCATTCTGACATGAGAGCCAGAAGAAGGCTTGCGTCAGTGGGGCCGGCTCCTGAACAAAGTACCCGCGTCGTCGTGCATGTTTTGGCGGGCTTCAGGGCACACAATGACGACGCTCAGGAGCTTCAGCGCCTCAGTGAAAAGTGCACTGCGCCTTGTAACTCTAGTCGTGTTTGTTGTGGCAAAGCCCTGCAGCCCACAGAAAACACTGCAAGCCTGGAGCCCCAAGTAAAGACCCTCAAAGCCCAACCCTCACCAAGACACAAACAACCTGAAACCCTCAACAAAACCATAAACCCGAATCCTTAAACACTAAACGCTCATCCCTAAAATCCTGAACCCTGGCTCTGTTCAAGGCCCATCCGAAGCTCCTACAAGACCTATCAAAGTAAATGCTTTCGTGCTGCCCTAAAGTCTTAAAACCTAGTTTTGCAAAACCCTAAACCTGAGACCCTGAACCCCCTACAACAACTCCAAAGTCCCACGCCAAACCCGCAAGTAAGCTCATGATTATAACCTACAACCCTAACGCCCTACAGCCCGACAACCCAGCTAAGCCCTAAAAGCCAAGCCCTAAACCCCTGAACCCTTAAACCCCTAAGCCCGAAACCCTGAACCCTAAACCCCTAAACCCTAAGACCCCTAAACCCCTAAACCCCTAAGACCCCTAAGACCCCTAAGACCCCTAAGACCCCTAAGACCCCTAAAACCCCCTAAAACCCCCTAAACCCCAAACCCTGAACCCCCCAACCAGAAAAAAAAAACCTCCCGCAGAATCGCTCCTCAGCTTCGGAAGGCGACTGCAGCTTGGCCCAGGCGCCGATGACGTCGGTGTACGTCTTGCCTGGAAGCTCGGGTTGCTTACCTTTGGTTAGTAGGGATGGAGGAATGGGGTACAATTATAACTACTATTACTACCATTCTTCCATTCCCTACTAACCAAAGGTAAGGTTGAGAGTTTAGGGTTTAGGGTTTGAGGAGTTTGGGGTTTGGGTTTTACGGGTTCAGGGTTCAGGGTCTGTAGGGTTTGAGGGTTTGGGGTTTTGGGGTTTATGGCTTAGGGTTCAGGGTTTGGGGTTTAGGTTCATACCAACAACCTACTCTTAGTTGCTGAGTTCATAAGCCCCAGAAAGTGAAAACTTTCAGGTCTTTAAGGGGTAATATTCAAAAGTGCAAAGTGTACTCATTCAGCCACCGAGTACCTTTTTGAATCTTGGTAGCGTCCCCTCAAGAGCCAGGGGAACTGATGATGCGAACCTACCAAAAAATAGGTCATGTTAGGTGAGGATCGTGATTACAAGCTTAGTTGGTTTAGGTTTTAGGGTGTAGGGCTCAATTTGCAAGGCTTGGGTTTAGGTTTCTAGGGTTAAGTTTGCCAGTTCATAAGCCAAACAACTTCAAAAACTTACGTTTCACCCGGTTTATAGAAAGAGTTAAAACCTACGAAATCAGCTAAGTTCATAAAGCGGTCTATATGAACGGTACAAGGTTTTCGGCGTTTAACACTTGAAGAAACTGACACCCTCAACGCTGTTTTAAATACTTCTGGTGGGGGACGCTCTTTTCAATTATAGCTCCTGTTGGAGTTACCTTACAGGATCCGAAAAGTCGAAATCTTGTTAAACCGAAGAAAGGAACTACAATGGAGACTACGCATATAGAACCCTTTTTCGCAACCCTGAAAGGAACCCCCTAAAACCCTAAAACCCTAAATCCCAAAAGAAAGATCCCTGAAAGACCCATGAAAGGAATCCGTAAAGGAGAGACTACGATGCTCTCAAGGCCCCCTACACCCTGAACCCTTTCTCTCCCACTCTTTGCAGGTAAGCCCAACCGATTCGGTTTAGGGTTTAGGCCGGGAGCAGAACGACGAAGGCAACCAAATCTTCCCTAGAGGCCTGACTGATTGGGATTTGCAGGGTGGCTTCTTCTGGGGCTTACTAGGTTTTGGGGAGCTTTGTGGTACAACTAAAACTGTATTGCGAGAACCTAAAGGGCAATGCTTCGAAGTGTTCAAGCATCTGATCATCAAAAGCCCAGTCAACTGTCACTGTCAGGGCTCATGCTTCCATCTCGAAGCCTCATTCGTTGATGAACTTCTCCTCTGTAGTCTCTGAATAACTGAATAAGCTCTAAACCCCAAGCCCTAAACCCAGAACCCGGCTGATTTCAATGCACACTGGAAACCTGCTCTTATTCTGCAGGCACCTTCGTCGGGGCTGTCTCCGGAGGGGTCTTCAAGGGTCTGGAGCTTCAGTTGGGTTAACGGCTCTAGAGTTTGGGGTTTGGCGGTTTAGGGTTAAGGTTTACCTCCCCATGCAAATAACAGGCATTTGTCACAGCAAGGTCTCCCACCGTCAATCTCGACCTCCGCTTCTTGTAGCCTGGACAGTGGCTTCGAGATTGGTGTGGGGTTTTGCAAGCCCCAGAGCTTATCAACCTACGCGAAACCCTGGCCCCTAAACCCTAAACCTGAATTGCTAAACCCTATGTAAACCTGAATTCCTGAACTCTAAACCTTAATCTTAATTCCTCAGCCCTAAACCTGAAACCCCTAAGCAACCCCTCGACCCTGAAGCGCTCGAGCATGGCCTATACCCTCCGAAGGATCCAGAAGCTCTTCACCTTGTCAACCAAAGATAAACCCGGAGCCGTAACTTGCAAATCTAAGGTCTCCCTGTCATGGAACAGGGTTTAGGATGGTTTCGGTTTTTTAATTATGGTGATTTAGGGTTCAGCGTTACAGGGTTCGTGCCGATAAAGACTTTCATTGCTACGTGACCCGAGCAATTGATTATTGACCTGCGGCTGACAGGCATCAACGGCAGTTGCATGATTATTATTGAATTGGTATATTCTTTCGTATTGTATCGTATTCTATATGACATTATATTCAAGTTTCTAAAAATTCTGCTATATTGCGGTATTTTGTATTATACTACAAAAACACTATGCTGAATTAAATTCAATTATGCTTCATAACAATATATTGCATTATGCTATATCATGAAATATCATGTTGTGTTATAGTCGATAAAAATATATTGTATACTAGATTCTGAGATATTATGATATATTATGTCATATTCTGCTATGTTATATCAAACTATATCATACTGCACTACACTGTATTGTATTATATTTTATTGTGGTGTACTTATTTTAATTATCCTATATTTCGACAGCATGTGTAAGGGACGGCGAAGGACAGCCCTCTGCGACGGCAATGGGGAACCTGTGGGCCGAGTTCGGAAGGGTTTACGGTTTTCGGTTCATATCAGTTTATGTAGGGTTTAAGGTCTAAGGTTTTAATATGCACTAGCCTTTTCTCCGCTGAGCAGTTCCGCATGCACCATAAAAGAGGCTTGTGCCCAAATCAACATGTAGGCTAGCAGCAAACATCACTCACCAGGTTTGTGTGCGGCATGAGCACTGACGACATCAGTGCCAGTTGGCCTAACGACGACGAACAGCTGCCGCAGGAAATTCTCCAAAAACCAAGGCAGGCCAAGAAGAAGCTGCAGCATTCGACCCATTTGCCCCTGAAGAGGAAGCCAAACCAGTACACCAGCTCCGACATGACGTGAAATTTCGCAGACTGGCGGGTGGTTGCCTTCAAAGCTCCGGCCGAAACTTTCACCCAACGTCAAACTCTGCATGCTGCTGGGTAGTTGGATGCCCTCCAAGTTCTGGTTGAAGTTGCTGCCAAACGTCCAACTTTGCAGGATGCTGGGTAGTTGGATACCCTCCAAGCTCTGGTTGAAGCCGTGGTCCAACGTTAAACTGTGCACCACAAAACTCTGGCTGAAGTACATGCCAAACGTCCAACTCTGCAGGCTGCTGGGTAGTTGGATGCCCCCGATCCAAGCTCTGGTTGACGTTGCAGCTAAACGTCAAACTGTGCAGGCTAATGGGTAGTTGGAATGCCCTCCCAACCCTGGTTGAAGTCGACGCCAAATTTCAATTTCTGCAGGCTGCTACGTAATAGGATGCCCCTCAAGCTTAAGCTCTGGTTGACATCGTGGCCAAGCGTCAAACTCTGCAGGCTGCTGAGAAGTTCGATGCCGTGGTTTAGCACTTTTTTTCTAGAATCCCATGTGAGCACCACCGGATGTCAAAACAAGTGGCCATGCAGCGTGGCCAGTTCTGTCTGGCTGCGATAGGTTCCGCTACTTCCCACCCTCTTTCGGCAAAGTTGACATCCAGCTCAAAGCTGGAACCTGCCAGGCAAAGAACGCTCACGGTCTGCTCTGCCCTGTCCGGACCAGCCTCTGCAGGGTGCGGGATGCTCAAATGTTGCTTCATGGTGCCTTCGGACGCATCGGCCATGGCGTTGGCGGCACTTCCCTAAACGCTAAGTTCCGAAACCCGGGAGTTCCCAACGGGTTTCGGGATTAGGCTTGCGGGTACGGGGTATACTGGGGCAGGAAGACCGAGTTTCAATCAAACAGCTCAAACCGAAAGCTCGCATTTCGAATCCTGTGTAAGGCCTACGCCAAAACACCTGAACCTTTGATCTGTCCGAACATGAACAGCTGTGCGACCTTGAAGAACGCCCGGGACGCTAGACAAGAAAACAACGTGAAATCCAAGAACCCTCCACCCGGACTCAACCCTAAACTCCAAACCCTAATCCAGGAAACGTCATAGACCCTGAACCCTCAACCCAAACCTCAGCTTTTGCAGCGGAACTCTGCCAACCCCTAAACACCAAACCTTGTAGCCGGAGCCTGGAACACCACTTCTGCACCGTATGCTTACTTCGTCTGCTGCGGCCTCGGATTATGATGGCTAGTGTCGGTCAGGGTTTATAGGCCTTCTAAGTGTTGGAACATGAGTTAATGATGGCAAATGCCGGGATTCCCGCTGCTTTACCAGAGGATGCTGCTAATAGACGGGCCTCAATAATTACCATTACTATTTTTGGGTATAATATCTGATTGATATGGCGGCTCCTTTAATGCCCCCCCTCGACCATTCGCGCGCGGCTTCTTTAATAGCTTGGTGTCTGGGTGGGTTCGACTGTTTTGGGGATCCGCCCAAAGCCAAACCCCGATCACTCCAAGATAACAACCACGACTATTGTACAGTAGTCGTAGTACGGTAGAAATTAGTAAAGTAGTAGTACGCAAGTACGGTAGTAGCACAGTAGTACAATCGCAGTACAGTAATAGTACATTGGGGTTCAGGTTTTAGATTGTAGGGTTTAGGGTTATAGTGTTAAGGGTTTAAAGGGGTTTACAGTTTACGGAGAGCTTCCGGCTTCGGGTAAAAAACTTGTGGGTGCCATGAGATTTTCCAGGGCTTGAGATCCGCAGCTGTTTCCGGAGCTGCCACTCGGTGTTCGATTGCAATTGTCTTTCCCCTGTGGAGGCTGCAGGTCTTGGCACGTCCCCACCCGTAGGCGAGATGCCCGGCCCAACCCACATGGGTTTTCCAGTATTCAGCGTATTACTGTTGTCGTTGTTTTGCACTTTCATGCCCAACACACTGCTTGAAAAATCAGGTCGACAGCGATGTCGCATGCGTGCGCAGAGGTCGCGCGCGAAATTTTTATCGCACCAAAAAAGTTCACAGGGATTGTCCACGGTGGTTGATCGGATGGCTGGTAGCAAGGTGGTTCCAGATCTCCTCCTAAACACAACCTCCTAAACATTTGCTATCAAAGACCTGCACGCAAGACTTAACTTCCGCGCGATGTAAAGCCGGTCCGAATCTCGGCATCCGGATCGTATTGCTTGCCATCGTGTTTTGTGTCTTTGTATGATAAAGAAAATGAAGAAAAACATGAAATTGAATTCACAACGAACCTCGGGTGGGTCGGGAAGCAGCCGCGCGTCAGGCTTGGCACACCCTAGACCCTAAACCCTAGACACCCTAAAACCCTAAACCCTAAAACTCTAAAACTCTAAAACCCTGAAACTCGAAAACCCTAAACCCTAAAACCCTAAAGCTCGAAAGCCCTAAAACTCTAAAACCCTAAAGCCTAAAACCCTAAAACTCTAAAACCCTAAAACTATAAAACCCTAACACCCTAAAACTCTAAAACCCTAAAACTCTAAACCCTAAAACCCTAAAACTCTAAGACCCTAAAACCCTAAAACCCTCAAACTCTAAAACCCTAAAACCCTAACCCAAAATCCAGCGATCAGGATTCAAGTTCCAAATGCTCTGCGAAGCCACACGTCAACCAAAAATTTCCATCGGGACGGTATAGGTTTTAGGGTTTATAGGGTTTACAGGGTTTAGGGTTTTTAGGGTTGATAGGGTTTAGGGTTTTAGGGCTAATAATAGGGTTTAGGGTTCCTGTTTTGAGGACCTTTTTCCTGGGCTGTGACTCCAAGAGAGGCTCTTTAGGTAGGTCTGTTGCATGGACCTCTACCCGGGCTTAGGGTTCACAGACCCTCTTTGAGGAGTACGCAGCAAAAGATCAGAGTAGTTTATACCCATAGGCTCCAAAGTAGTTTCTTTTTGGGGTTACGTTATAGGATCCTACAAATAAGCCACAAAAAGAAACTACCTTGGAGCCTATGGGTACGGTCTCATGGTTGGCATCAAGTTTCCGATTGACACGGAGCCCTTTGGATTTAGACACCCCCCCCTAAACTCTAAAACCCCTAAACCCCTACACCCTCGACCCCCAAGCCCTAAACCCTTAAACCCCTAAACCCTAAACCCCTAAACCCCTAAACCCTAAACTTCCCTAAACCCTAAACCGCTAAACCCCCAACACTCTAAAACCCTAAACCCCTGCCACAACGGAGTCTGAGGACACTCCAAGCATCCGACCGTCACCCGTCAGCAAGGCATAGACGGATGCAGGGGGCCTCAGGTTCGGGCTTTGGGCTTCCTAGGGTTTAGGGGTTTAGGGGTTTAGGATTTGAGGGGTTTAGGGTTTAGGGGTTTAGGGGTTTAGGGTTCAGGGTTTATGGATTAGGGTTCAGGGTTTAGGCGTTTAGGGGTTTAGGGGTTCAGGGGTTTAGGTGCAGGGGTTTAGGGTTGAGGGGTTTGAGGTTTAGGGTTCAGGGTCTTAGGGGTTTAGGGTTGAGGGTTTAGGGTTCAGGGTTTGGGGTTTAGGGTTCAGGGTTTAGAGTTTAGGGTTCAGGGTTTACGGTTTAGGATTGAGGGTTCAGGGTTTAGAGGTTACCGAGAGAAACCAAGGTACCTTAAGCAAGGTAAAATGGTTTAGAGTTACATCCCTCATCTTCGGATACATTGGTTCTCTAGGTACCACCTATCAATCCTGAAACCTGAACCCTAAACCCTAAACCCTAAATCCTAAACCCCAAACCCTAAACCCCATTCAAACCCTAAACCCCAAACCCAAAACCCCACTCAAAGCCTGAATGGGTTGTAAATGCACCCTTTAAAGGAACAACGATCCAAGTCAAACCCCGTCCTCAGAAACCTCGCGTACTGCACCTTAGGCTCCATAGCGCTGCCATTCAGCAACTTTAGCTTCAAGGGTTCGTGGCTCCGGCCGCGCAAACAGCAAAGGCGGAAAACCTTTAACACCTTCGCTTCCCTAAGCCTCTAAACCCTACTTTAATCCCCACATAACATACCTTCTTAAGAACTTAATACAAGGAAAACAAACTAAGGAACCCACAACAAGGTAGGTTTGTATAGGGTCCAGGCAGGCCCTCGACCCTAAGCCACAATGATCCTAGACCCCAAACCCGCAGCCATGCCGAACCACTGCTCGAAGGGATCATCGGAGATGGGAACTAAGCTAGAGACTTCAAGACGTAGCATAAGAAAATGTATCTCTCTATCTATATATATATATATGCATATAATATGTGTATATATATATATCTATATATATATATACACACATACACAGATAGATGGATAGATGGTTAGATAGATAGATCGGGTACAAAGATAGATAGATAGATAGATAGGTAGATAGATAGGGAGATAGAGAGGTAGATAGATAGGTAGCTAGATGGATAGGTAGGTAGGTAGGTAGGTAGGTAGGTAGGTAGGTAGGTAGGTAGGTAGATAGATAGATAAGAGATAGATAGACAAACAGATAGGTAAATAGATAGAGGGACTATACGGTGGAAGTGCTCAGCCTAATTATCACTGTCAATACTAGTACTGTAGTATAACTATTATGGTCATTATTATTGATTATTTTCCAGGATATTGTACACGCATATACATATACATGTACATATACATGTCTAAGTAGAAATGTATATACCTACACCATCTATATATATATATACATATATATATATATATGTGTGTGTGTTTGTGTGTGATTCATCCAAAAAATATTCTATCGCGGATTTAGCAGGTTTTAGCCAGTAAATTCCCACACCTTCCCTGCATACGGAGCCCCGAAGCATGCCCTCCCGAAGCTCGAAAACCTTAACCTAAAACCGTAAATGCTGAACTTTGAGCCCAAATCCTAATTAAACTTCAAACCCGCCCAAGACTGTCCCTTCTGCCTGTGACTCCGATTGCCGTCTATTTTGACGGTTACACCCTACGGTATAAGAATTAATGAAGGATCAGAACCTGCTGCTTGTAGGTTCTGGGGTTGTGGGTAAACCCTGACGCCCGAACTCAAAAAACCTACACCCTAAAAAGGCATACCCTCAACCCCCAAAAGCCCACACCTTGGGCCAAGGAATAGGCCTGATCCCTTGGCTAAGCATCTGCTCGAAAAGCATCTCAGCCTCCTGGTGAGATTGGGCTGAGGGTTTAGGGTTTCAGGAGGGTTAGGGGATTCAGGGCTTGGGTGTGGGGTTGGGGGTCTGAGTGAGGTTCTGTCGGACGCACGTCGGTGTGGGTCCAGATTGAGGGCATGGAGTACGGTTTGGGAGTTGAGCTGGGTCTTTGCATTCTTCATGGGGGTAGTTCTCTGAATTAGGGTCTTCTTAGGTCCCCAACATATTACGGCACCCATGAAAAAAAGGAGCCTAAATACTAAAAGGGACCCTAATTTACAGAACTCCCCATGGGAGGCTAGGGTGCGGTTTCGATGTTTTAGAACAAGACGTTCAAGGATCTCGGGCAGGTTGGGCTTGAGGCTCTGGCCCTAGCCTCACTTAGGGCTTTGGGTTTAGGGCCAGGGTCTTCCAGTCTTCCGGCGGTACAGTATCTACTGTTGAGGGCCTGAACATCTTGGTCTAGTAAACCGTTTTCTCCCGCACTGGTACACATAATAAAAAAAACGAAAATAACAATTATTATGATTGTAGTAACAACTGTAATACTAATCAGAAAAGTGCAAATAAAAAATACCAACATGAAAAATAGTAAACATAATTTATTACTACTAATAAGGCTGAACATTGTAATATGAATCGTCCTCTGCATGATAATTATCATAATGTAGTATACTAATTAATGATAAGAAAAACAAGAACAGTCACCATAGTAGTAGCCAACTTATAAACTAGTAGCAGTAACAACTACAATAATATTGAGAATGGCCATAATAAGAAGTACTGATACACAGAAATAACACAACGCCTGTATAGGAAAGGAATCTCAGGAAATAATCATCCTACACTTTAAAACCGACATAAAGTTGAAGAAAGCTTGGTGGCCTCTAAGTGCCCACTGCGCGCATGCGCCGTGATGACCAGCTTGTACGTCTCAGCCTCTGCGTCTCAAGGGTTCGAGGGCAACTTGTAAGTAGCAGGACGTGGCCAGCGCGACCCAAACTTTCCAATATCCCCTAGTTAAGGAATATACATACCGGAATACACCTCAAATTAAAAAATATCCCCAGTGTGATGTATATGCCACAATTAAGGGATATTAGAAGGTCTGGGCGTTATACCCAGGCCTGAAGGAGAATTGACATGGTTCGATGTCCAGCACTGGTTTGCTTCTAAAATAATTTGTTGGGAAAGTTGGTGGTGCTGAAAATATTACAGCATGGGTTGCTGCACTAACCCTAAACTCTAAACATCCCTAAACCTTAACCCCAAACCGAACCCTAAACCTTTAACCCTACCTTACTACCACCGTTGCTATCGCGCGACCCAGTGTTTGAGTGTGGTATGGTTGTGCCGAAGATGAAAGACGGGCTTCTACTGCTGCTCCTGCTTCTACTCCTACTGCTGCTGCTTCTGCATTTCTACTGCTACTACTACTGCTACTACCACCACCACGACGACGACGACTACTACTGCTGCTACTCCTACTCCTACTCCTACTCCTACTCCTACTCCTACTCCTACTCCTACTCCTACTCCTACTCCTACTCCTACTACTCCTACTACTCCTACTACTGCCACTCCTACGACGACTACTACTACTACTACGACGACGACGACTACTACTACTACAAATACAAATACAAATACAAATACAAATGCAAATACAAATACAACTACAACTACAACTACTACTACTACTACTACTACCACCACTACCACTACCACAACAACAACAACTACTACTACTACTACTACTACTACTACGATTACCAGTACCACTACCACTACCATGCGGG
>CAJNJA010009983.1:0-14472 GCA_905231915.1 Symbiodinium necroappetens | reverse complement strand
CATGCCCTGGAGAAGAAGAAGAGAGACAGGGGGGATTTCCCCTTTGCCCATATCCCTTCCGAAAGAAAGAGACAGACAGAGAGAGAGAGAGAAGAAGAGACAGTGTGTGTTCTTACTTGGACTTGCCGAACTCGACTTGCTCAGGTGGCAGCGATGCTGTCGAAGGTGAAGAGGAAGTCCTTCGGGAGCAGCCCGGGCTCTCCACCCGAGAAGCGCCGCCGGGGAGCTAGCGACTCCAAGGACCTCCTCGGTGCTTTCCTTGGGCGTCGGTCGCTTTGTGTTTGTTGTGTTTGTTTTGGCACTTCTCTTAGCTTTAAGTTACATTTGGTATACCAACTAGAGACAGATTTTGAGAGGACATTGACGAGAGGCAGTTTGTGGGCGACCTGCAAGCCCAGCATCCGACGTCCTCCAGAGCGCTCTGTCAGCCTGCAGCCCAGCTTCTTCTCCTGAAAAAGCTTAAGCTAAGAGGATATGAACCCAGAGAGCACCAGAAATTGTGAGGCAGTTCCTGTGCCCGATCTCCATGCAGATCATGCAGGATCCCGTCATTGTGACGGGAAGTGGCAACACTTACGATCGGAAGTCGATCGAAAGGCACTTCCAGCACTTCTACAGAGACCCGCTCAACAACACCGAGCTCAGAAGACCGGCGGACAGAAACCTGCCCGATCTGAAGAGCCAGACAGAACATGTCGCCACACAATTTGGCAGCTGCTAATAACAACGACCGCCATTAGCATAATTATCATAAGGATCGTATTGAAAAAGTGTGGTTCGCTGCTCTTTAGTTGGTGGTTCGGCTGCCATGCCTCCAGGAAAGCTGATTCCAAACAACCAGCTGCGCAGCCAAATCCGATCCTCAGCTGCGTTGGAATTTGCCCGCTTAGTTAGCCAGAGTTGCTCTGGTAAGCTCACACCATTGCTGTGAGCAGTACTGATCCAGGCATATCAGAAGTTCTCGTTCCCCTTCAATCTAGAACGGCAGACTCTTGCGTCGCTCGCGCGACTCGCCCAGGTGAAGCCGAAATTTCGCAAATTCACTTGCGACTTACTGCACATGTTAGTGAGGCTTGGTTGCACTTCGCATCCTGGTGCATTACCTGTCGTGAGTTGCGGTCAGACTGAGGAGCAGCGCAGCTTTTCCAGCGATGCACCGATGGCCGAATATCTTCGTTACTGTGCGTCTCTCTTGAGCCGAGGAAATTAGGACAGATTAGGTCTGCCTTCTTTCACGAAGGTCCCCGACAGGCATAAAGTCCCTGGTGTCTGCCTGTAAGTTCGTACTCCCCCCAGACGCTTCGCTCAGCCCGAAACGAGCACATGCAGTAAAGGTAGTACAGTCGAAGCCGTCGTACTTCATGAAATCCACGTGCCCGGATGTGTGGCAGAGCTGAAGCTAATCCTTCAAGAGTCACGAAGATTAATGATTTGCTTGTGGCAGGCCGGCACCAAAGGTGTACCGGAAGTTAGGGCACTTACACGCCCGACTTGACTTTGCCACCACAACGGACTAATGAACCTGCATGAAAGCGTAGGGTGGAACATGGAAAGCCGTCGTTCCTGCCGAAGTAGGAATTGGCAGTCGTGACCAGCTGATCAGCCATGGCTGCTCATCAGACAGAGCGATCAGTAACGGTATTGGATGAAAGGCCAGCCATGATGCTGTCAGAACACAAGCCCACGAACTGCCTGACCCTTCGGATTGCACCCATGCTCAAGGCCCAGCATCGTGGTGTTCTTGAACAAGATGGCCTAGCCGGGCATGTTTGTCAAGCAACCATCGACAAGCAGACATGTTGCAAGACACTGCAGAGTCCTGCATGGGTAGCTAGGCAGCGGAGGACACTGTTATGTGTGTGTGTGTGTTGTCTATCTAGGAGAGAAGTCGCTGCAGCAAGATTTGCCTCCTTCGAACACTTCGCAGATCGGTCCCGGCGTCCGTATGTGCCAGGACATGGTCGAAGACATGGAACTTGTCGATCTTGTCGAACTGGAGGTGATCCCGTGCACTAAGGGCCCATGTTCAGAATCCGTCTTTCGGGTGTGGCCTCGCGGTTTTTTGGCGTTGCCCAGTCTCTTGGCTCCAGCGAAGCAGAACTCAGCCTTGGGCACCTCGGATGTTGAGCAACTTTTGTGCAGCTTGCCTGCAGCTCGAAGCTGGAGGGATGAAAGCCATTGCACAGACAACCAGAAGACTACATACTCCCACACCCTTCAATCCCAATCTTCCAATCTAGGGTTCTCAGTTCGGGTGCAGATTATTCCTTTGATCGTGCAGAAGGCGTTAATGGGCGCTTGCATCCGAACTCCAAGTGCTGTTAGTCATTTGACACATTTTGACACTCTAAAGACACGTAGTTCGTATGCGAAAGTTCACTGGCAGAAGTCGAGCTTACGCACCAAGGCAAGGCCTCGCCGGGGCCGCCGGAAGCCGCGCTCCCGGCGGAAGGAGACGACTGCCTTGTGGCTTGTGATTCGTGACTCAGATCTGGAATGGTGTCACATCAAGCTCGGCCTACAAGAGTGCTGACAGGATGCTTCGAAGCTGATTGATGCATTTTCAGTCTAGAGGGCGGAGATGAATTTTCTGTCACATTGGAGAAGCCTCAAGAGATGCTGTAAGCTAGGCTTAGACGAGATGGGGCAGCAGAGAAGGCCTGTTGCGTTACCTATCGCACAGGAGCAGGACAGTGGCATCTTGGCAAAATGTTCCTTGCCAGCATATTATTAATTCGCCCTCGACATTGCTGCGCACTGCTGCCCTATCCTAGACCAGTCGCGGCTTCTGCCATGAAGCCCATACTGAACGACACACGTTCGGATGTGTGAGCCGTCCTTGTGTGCAGTGTGGGTTCCTCTGCCGTGCTAATAGGAGAGAAGTGTTGCCCTGCAACGGCATCTATGCCATACATTGCCGTGCTTTTGCAAGGTGATGACACTCGCGAGTGGTGGAAGTGGCCGGCGCAGACGGTCGTGTGCCTGGGCCTCGACTACGCGCCCATTCAACCAATGCCAATTAAAGCAACGACGACTCACCAGCACCCAACTCGTGCAAAAATTCTGCAGTTTCTGTTCATGTCGTATGCTTGATAAAGGCCGATTGTTTACGTGCCGACATGATCAACATGCATCACATCACGATGTCGGGTCATATCCTTCCAAGTCGATGGGAGAGCAACAAGCAAACATTGTTTCACCGTCTCGATTAGTTGAGGCTGCGCAGGTCACTCACGTAGCGCTTGAACGGCACAACACGCTGAATGCTCCTGTGACGGGAGCAGTGCCACAGCCGCACAGCGGCACAGACAAGCCTTGCCAGGGGGAGCAGGGACAGAAGCGTTGCAACACGGCATCTGAACAAGACCCTTCTCGGACACTGTATTCGATGCTGCTGTGACTTTCGAGGCTGTCCGACCCACCTCCAAGGCGGAAGCTTTGACCCAACTGAGGCAGCCGCCTTTGTTGGCGATTCACGAGGAGAGTGCTCCAAGGCGAGCGGCGGTTGGGTTGGGACCCATGGGCTCTCGATTCAGTTCTTGAGTTGATGTTGCATGCTGCGTGGGCTTTGCGACAAAAGGCCGCCATAGTCATACTCGTCACAGCAGCAGGCACGAGGACAGGATCTTTCTCAGAGACCGGATCACTTCTCGGCGGCCTGTCAGCAGCTTTTGCACTGTAGTGCATGACTTTGTGCTTCCTGTGACGAGGTATTTGTCAATCATTGTCCAGCACGGCAGCGCAATACAGTGCATCATGCCTGTGTCTTACAGTGGGCAATCCGTGCGATGGCACTGAACTGACGATTATTGAATGTGCTGACTTGTGAAAGCATGCATCGTGCGACTCAGGACAGAGAAACCTGCATCTCTGTTCGTGGTCCATGCAGACATGGCAGAATACCAGGCAGTCGTGCAGACAGATCAGACAGGGTTGCCTGCCACACCTGAAAGACCAACCATCCGACAGGATGCATGGCTGGGTTTCGCACACGAAGGGTTGCCGGCGTTTGGCTGCTTCCTTGGCTACAACAACTTCTTTGAGAGCTGGTACGCCTCGCTGGCAGCAGGCCCGGCTGTGGTCGTTCTTCACGTGACGTGTCAGCGTCTAGCTGCTCCTTTTACTATGTTTACGCAGGGTCTCCGCATCCTCTTCCATGCGAAGCCGAAGGTCTCCAAGCTCACAGCACCTTCAAGTGGCATCCGGATGCCACACTAAGGCAGCTCGGCTTAGCCCTTGGCAGTCTGACTTGGCTTCCTGGCCCTGCTCGAGTGGCCTTCACTGCGCATAGTTTGCACCGCAAGGCACTTGTCAAGTGGGCTGTGGCTGCATGCGGATCCGTTGACGGATGCCGCGCTGCTCCATGCAAACAGGAGGAGTCAATGGGAGGACAGGGCTTCCATGCCTGAAGCAAGATGTTATTCCCGTGAGTTTGGGCAGCAACCTTCGATGCCTTGGCTATCCGTCGCCGGAGGCTGTTCCTGTTATCTGAGCGGCTGTGCAGAATCGAATTCGATGCTTTCCTGATCTGGCATCTCCCGCCAGGAGGACGACGGGGGTTTGTGGCATGAGATACGTTGGGTGTGTATGCCGGCGCATATCAGTTCAGTCGGTCTTGCTCCAAGCTGCTCAGGACAAAGTTTTGTGGATGGACAGACAGGTGTCGCCGCTGAGGCCTTCCATTGGGACGCAGCGAGCAACTTACATTCAGATAGACTGTGCATAGATGAGTTCTGTCCTGTTTGCATTGCTTGACGTTGCCCTGACCAAGGCTTCGAAATGTGTTGCTGTAGACTTCACCCATCTCTCGGCCTGCCAAGACGGCAGCCTTCGGCAAAGACCTGCAACTGCCGTGCTTTTGACACGGGAAAGAGTTGCAGGGAACTTGTACAGTTGGAGTTACAAGCCTCCAGACGGCCCAAGTCGGCCCCAGCCTGTGTTCCGCCCTGTACAAAAGATCTGAATCTCACAATTTTGGCAGAACCGGTCGCTGCCGGATGCGATCATGCGACTCGGGTCCTTGCACAGTGTTTCTCCGGATGCACCTGGTGCCATCGTGTGTCGATTTTAAGGCATGCCAGGGCACCCCAGATTTGCAGGCAGTTTGCGCAGGTAAACAGCTTCGGGCGGGCCGTGTGACCGAGCGAAGCTTCATGCCCAATGCCCGGATAATGCAGATGTCAGCTTGCCAGCAGGTGCGAGAAATGCTGGATATGTATTCGTTCCCTGGTGACGATACGTGCTCGACTTGGCTGTCAAGGCTGAGTTAGGCAGTTGCATGCTTGATCTGATTTCGAGGCCATTCATCCGGGGTGCTGCACTGAAAGCGTTGAACGGCGACACTGGTGAATATGGTGTCCCAGCCATCAAGAAGTCATGCGCTTGGGACCATTTGCCCTAATGTCAGCCTCGTGCACCCGGAGACGGTTCTTGCCAATGGAGACAACCCAGGCTAATGGAAGCTGTCGATTCGTTCTTCCCAGATCCAGAAAGGCACCAGCTTTCTTCTTCGAAGCACGAGCCTCCCCTAGCTTAAGTTGCCCGTGGGAGGGATGTGGACAAGCCCTTCCTCATGGGCGTGGAGAGTGCAGCCTGACTGAATTCTGAAAAGCTGAGATTTTTCGCGCTTGGTGTCAGCCGAGGTGATGAGCATCACGGGGAAGGGCACAGTTGCCACAGGCAAAATCGAGCGTGGCATTGCGAAGACGGGTGACACGATCGAGATTGTCGGGGTCAAGGAACAGTGTCACAGATTCGTTCTTTGAGTCGTCTCAATTTTCGTCCAGCTGTCCGAGTGGATTTTCGCAGGACAAGGCCGCGAAGGCCACCATCTCTGGCATAGAGATGTTCCACAAAACACTGGATGAGGGCCAGTCTGGCGATCAGCCTGCTGCTCAGTCCGTGAACGGCAGAGCTGTCATGGATGCTGCCTTGCAGACGAAAATTGAAGTGTTGCCAGGTGTGGAATTATGCTGAAGGGCATCAAGAGAAACGAGATCTTGCGAGGGCAGGCAAGCGCACTCTTGCAGCCTTTGCGCTTGCTGCGTGCTCCTGTGCGCCCCTGTCAGGTTCTGTGTGCTGCCGGGACTGTGAAAACGCTTCGACCTTGTCGCAGGGGTGCAGATGTTGTTGAAGCCATGTGGGCATCGTCCTTGAGGTTCTCTAAGTTTGATGCAGACATCTACGTGGGGGACCCAAGAGATCAGTACTACTTGGAGAGATCCCTTTGACCACTGCAGGTGCTTAAGGAGGACGAAGGTGGACGCAAGAAGCCTTTCTTCTCCAACTATAGACCACAGGCCGTTTGACATGAAATATCTGTATATCATGCTGCCGCTCGCGCCTATGGGTACTACATTCATGGAGCAGGGAAGTATCCCAGGCATTCATCCGAACGGGCATGGTGACTGTGGAAGTGCAGCTTCCCGACAGTGCCGGCTTTGCCAAAGTTAATTGGAAGAGCTGAAGAGCTGAACCGTACAATGGCAGCGAGCGGGCAGGATGTGGGCCTGTCACGATGCCAGGTTGAAATGGCCATGCCGGGGGATTCCCTCTCCATCAGCCGGCGCCTGAGCCGCTGTCACAGGGTTTCGGTGTGAACGAGTAGACTTAGAGCAAGGCCTGGCGGCCGAGAAGCCCATGGCTTTGGAGGAAGGGTGGTGGCCCCGGTCGCAATCGCTCCATCGCTCGCCGGTGGCCCTGAACCTGTGCATCCCAACAAGGCTGCGCTTTGCTCTCCGGGAAGGCGGTCTCACGGTAGGCTGGCACCGTGGTGCTTTGCTAGAGTCGCTACAGCTGCTCTAATTCGAGCTATGTTGATTTAACTGGCGATCCCCGAGGCTCTGGCATCATCACCAAGTGCTACTAGCAGCACACTTCGTGAGACGTTGAGGCGTGAATCGTGCTGTGTCAGACAGCCTGTGATGCTCCGTTATGCATGGCATGGCTTGCAGCTTCCCTTCGCTGCAGGTGTCCGAAGAGCCCACTGAGCTTAGCCCACTGAGCTTTGCACATCTGCATACAACTGGCAACGGGTGCAGCTTCCGAGCCGCCCCTGGGATAAAATGAGAACAACCACATGTCTGCAAACATGAAGCGATCGCAACGCGGATAGCTAGCTGATGACAGATTCTCTGATAGTAACCAAGAATGTGTGCACACACAATTACATGTCCACGTAGCCATGTGTGCACATAACAGTGTAGGTTCGAGTCGTGCCGCGATATAAAGACAGGCAACGAGACAGCATCAGGCCGTGGGGTGCCCCGCTCAGCAAGCGGAGGCTCAGCTTTCTCGGCTTCAGCGCCGGCGCGGCTTCGCGGGAAGCGGCGCGGAGCCAAGGAAGCTGCGGCCTGCACCCCGACGAGGACCCAGGTATCACCGTCTTTGCTCAGAAAGATGGACAGTCTGTTTCACAGCGTACTTAGCGATTCTTGGGTCCTCAAAGGCTTGCAAGGAGGGATCGTTCCCTTTGAAAGGCATTTTCCGGCAGAGCGCGAGCTGCTTCCAGCCTTCCCTGATCATCTTAATTAACACTAGGATGATAATCATGTAGGTGAGTTTGATGGAAAGACTGCATTGGTTCTGGTGCCGTCATATTTTTGTTTAGTGATTGTCAAAGCTGCGTGCTGAGCAGGCAGCTTACGCCAGCTGCTGCTCCCTTTGCTCTCTCGAAGATGACCTGCTTAGATGCGCTCTTGCCTGCCAGACATGTTTCGCGGTTAAATGCTGCACCAGTGTGTGTTGCTGATTTGCTTTGCCTCGCCATCGTGCCTCTAAAGCGCTGCGAGTTTCAACGGGTTCATGTCCAAGCCCTGCGGTAGGGTCCGTTGCCGTCATGCGAGAAACCTGTGGCCGCCGGGCTCCACCGAGCTTTGCTCAGCGGCCGTGAGCCACATGGAGGAACATGTAGGCTCACAGAAGCAACTGCAGCTCCTGCTCGCATATTTTTCAGAGCAGCCGCAATGCTAACAGTACGCGCAAGCATGCGAAGAACTTGCATCAAGGTTGGACATGCGCAGACTAGCTAGCAGTGACCAGAAGCAGTTCTGAAGAAGCGGTGCAAAGTGCATGAGGGATGATAGCATGATGGAGCCTCCAGCGACTTCCAACGACCCAAAGAGAAACCTCATCCACGAAAGCTGGCTTCGGAAATGCAGCAAGCATCTCCGCATTTGGAGATCTCGATGGGTTTCTGTTTGGACTGGACAGGAGAATTCGGTACTTTGCTCCCCACATGCCTACAACTATGCGGATGTGAGCGAGCGATTTGAGCTCGCTGCAATAGGCAAGATCTGGGAGGCACCTGATGGCATGTATGGGCGTCCACATTGCTTTGTCATGGAGCACCTCAGTCCACAAGGCACGCGCTTAGTGGCCATGCAGGCCTTCGACGAGAGCAGCAAACAAACGTGGATGCGAATCCTGGCGAGCAGCACGCAGGTCCAAGCCCCGTTGCCCATCCAGCGAAGTGCAGCCGCAGGAGAAGCACCTCGAGCTCAGCATCAGGACTTGGCAGCTTCATCAGAGTCCCGAGCCCAACCCGGTGGCAAGGGGACAGCGTCGTCCTCAAGCAGTGGAAGTGGAAAAGGCACTGGCAAGGGCCCTCCGGTTCCTCCAAGCGGCAAGGGAGCCTCTAAAGGCCCTGGGAAAGGGAAAGGTCACGTGCCTCCGCTTCCTCTCGCAAAGGGCAAGGGCAAGGCTCAGCCGAAGGCGAAGGCCTCAGCAAAATCGCTGCCCTTCGGAAAGCGACTGAACATGCGGGACTCCGGAGCGCTTCCACAGACGGCTCGAGGCGAGCAGCCCAGCATCTTCCAAGGACTCTTTGCCAAAAGAGCAGGACAAGCGCAGGAGGACATCGACACGTTGCGCTCCTTGTTCTCAGAGACAAAGGCGTCTCCTGGCAGTGGAGCAACTTCGGGTACAGTGTCCCTAGCACCAAGCGCGACCCCGCGCAAAATCTTCCCGGATGCCGTGGCCCGGAACTGCCAAATAGTCCTGCGTGGCCTGGCTTTGCGGGGCCCAGAGCTCGTCGAAGCTGTGAAATGCTTAGAACCCGGGCCTTTGGACCAGGACCAGCTCGAGCGGTTGGCCCAGATGATGCCCGAGGCGTCCTTGATGTCCCAACTCGACAGAGAGGCAAAGGGACCGTGCCCCTCCCCTTTGCGGGACGTGGAGCAGCAAATGGTGCCCTTCAGCCAGCTTGGGCGTCTTCAAGAGCGGTTGAAAGCCTTAATTTTGGCTGCAAACCTCCAGCCTCAAGAGCTTCGGCTTATGGCACAGATGCAGGCCGTGCGAGAGGCCTGCACCCAGATGCGTGAGTCCAGCAGCCTAAAGCACGTCCTAGCCACCGTTCTCGTGATGTACAACTATGTGAACTATGGCCAAGTGGATCGGGCAGAAGCGCGTGCCTTTGACATCGCCAATCTCCTTCACTTGAATGAGTTTCGAGCCGATCATCACAGCGGCCCATTTCCAAAGTTTACAGCGCTACACTACGTTGCCATGAGGCTTCTGGCCGATGAGTCCGATGAGTCTAGTGGGTTCCATGCCAAGTCAATCCGCACCTTGCAGGCTGAGCTGCACAGAGTGTCGGAGGCAGCAGGCATTTGCCTGAAATATGTTTCAACTTCGATTGAGCAGCTGACTGAAGATATCCGAAAGCTGCGAGAAGAGCAACGAGCCAATGCCACGGTCTACGGAGGCACCGTCGATGTCGAGGCCGCCAGCTCGCACACCTTGATCTGATATCAGGGCTCTCCTGTGCTGTGCAGGAGCCAGCTCCCGCTCCATCTCCTGCGCCTCCACCTGTTCCCACCCCGCCGGTGGCTCGTCGTTTGACCGAGCTCAGCGAGGTCTCCGAGTGCGAAGAGATGACACCACGTCCGGCCCTCAGCCCACAAGCCTTCGAGTTTCTGCTAGAAGCCAGAAGATGCGAGGAGTGGACCTCATCCCGCAGCAGACGCCTCGATGTGGTGCCAGTGCTCCTCCCAGCATCCAGTGAGTTGCAACGAGTAGCGGCAAAGAAGCTTTTCGAATTCGAACCTTTTGTCTCCGCTTCTCTTCGTCGCTTCTGCGGAGGAGCGGCGGCCTGGCTGCGACAGGTCGTCGGCCAGCTCGGGCCTGCAGAGCTCTCGGACCTGGCGAGAGGAGTCCCTCCCTTCCGCAAGAACCCACTCGATTCTACTATGTTCTACTCGAGTGTTGGCTGGGAGTCACTGCCGTTTGTTGAAGAGCGCGTCAAAGTTGGCAGGAGCCTCCCAGCAATGCCCGAGCTCAACCTGGCTCTTGATGCACGACGGGATCAACGGGACCCGGAGTCGCAAGGTCTTTGTCACTGTGTCTGAGCTCGGCGTCTTGTGCTACAGCGAGAGCATGGCGAACCCGGAGACAGTGCGCTGCTTGCCACTCATTGGGGCCGAGATCGGCCCGACACAGTCACCAAATGACTTTGAGATCACTTGTCTGGCGAAGCCTGGCTGTACGAACAAGATGAGTTTCAGGTTCCAAGCGCCAGATCTGCAAGCATCCTTCCTGTGGCAGAATGCGCTCCAGGCGGCTTCGATGCGTGCAGGTGCTGGTTGGCTGGAGGTGTGCAGCGCCTTCACATGGAAGTGTCGCTGGGTGGTAATCTTGACCATACCCTCGACCACAAGCCGTGGAGCTTCAAGGATGTCAGATGGAAGCCGCTGCTCTGCGTCTTTGCGGGCTGGGTCTCGCTGGCTCTTATGGTTCCGCAGTCCGGAAGAGATGCTGGTTGGAGACATCTGTGGCAGTGTTGAGCTGGGTAGCACAGAGGCCCGCACAACCAAAGCATCCCAATCTCATGCAAGTCTTGTAGAAGTACCGATTCGCAATCTAATCAGCCCAACCTGGCTTTGATCGTGCAGGTATTCAATCGAAACCCGCGCGCTCACAGCTTCAGGGTGGGTCTCTCTGCCTGCAGAAAGCTGCGGTCACAAGCTCCGCGCGCTCCGTCCTTTTGTCTTTAGTGGAGCTTGTGATAGCACTGGACATGCCGAACGTTTGCCTTCAGGTTACATTCAGCACAGAAGCGGCGGAGAAGCTTTATCCAATCTCTCGCTCAGGGCTCGCGATGAAGCGGAAATGGACAGAGTCTTTGCCGAGTCCAGAGAGCTGTTGCCACCGGGGAGTCTGCAAGAAGAGCTGAGCTCAGGATGGGTGGAGTTTATACGCTCTCCGCCTTCGCAGCCACAGCCACCGCAGCCCGCCCCTGTCATGGACCAACAATTTTCGAGCGAGCATTATGAAGTAACAGTTGCTGTCCTAAGTCCTCTTCTTTGCATTTTTTCCTTGGTGCCGCCGCAGGACACTGGCCGCTGTTCTCAGGAGTCGATCTCGCACAGGAGCTCGGAGTGTTCCATATCCTCGCCAGGCAGTGGAGGCCATCTCGGCCACACGAGCGCTCTTTTCTGCTCTGACTTGCCAATTGCCAACCTCTGTCACCCGTTCTGCCGGAGTTTGTTGCATCATCATTGCCCTCAGGCTCACGGGTCTTCGTTCCACGTGTCTTGGCTGCTTCCATCTTCCGTGTATGTCCCTGTGGTGTGAGAGGCTGAGAAGAGGACACATGGTGTTTTTTTGGGTGAGGCTTGAACCTGGGGGCGTGCGGAGCGCGTCTCGAGAGCGCACGGAGCAGTCAGAGCAAAGACTCCAGAGCTTCCCTAACAACTGCGAGCACTACGCATTCCTCGCCGTCACCGCAGAAGGATCTAAGACGAGCCAAGAAGAAGGACCGAGACCGGGACACTCTGTGGACGGAAATCCACCGCTTCGTCCTCAGAGCCCTTTTCTTCCGCAGTGTTGTGGAGCAGCATCTCGCTGGCTCCCGCTCCTATAGGCGACATTATCACTCCAAGACCAGGGTTGGCGACAGCCCCGCGTGGCTCAGTCTGCAAGACACCATGAAAATCCATGAAGCCAGTGATGCACACGGTCAGTGCATACTCGTTTCATGCTCTTCCATGGCACCCGAAGGCATCGTGGACAGGCAGACATGTGATTCGAGCTCCGAGGCAGAGCTTCCTGATGGAAATGAAGTAAGGAAAAAGAGGACAGTCATAATCCGGATAGCTTGACGGCTCCGCGAGGACTCGGACTCGGACTCCGAAAGCACGCAGACAATATCGGAGCCGGAAGCTGCGGTGCCTTCCCCCGGACTGGGGCCTGGCCATGACATCTTTTTCTGAAACAAAAGCTGAGCAAAGCCGAGAGCTCCGAGGCCCTGAGCTAGCAACCCGCGCGGGCTCAAGCACGGGCTTGCTGACGGCCCGGCTGCGGCACCTCAATGCCGACGCCCGCGGGGGAGACGAAAGACGGGAGGGCCGTGCCGTCTGAGCGATCCTTCCGCCCTGCGAGAGTGCAGGTCTCCTCGGTCTCCACATACGCGAGGATGACGGCCTTGGCAGATGAGGTGGCAGATGAGCGGGCACGTCTTGTCTTGGGCCAGACCTCCGAATGCTGTGTCAGGCGGAGAGCACTGTGGAGCGCTTGACAAGCAGTTTGAACGAAACGCTGGAGGAGGGCAAGCGGCTCCTGCTATTCTTGGGACAGAAGCCGTAGCTTGGATGAAGCAGACAAGCATACCCAACAACGACAGATCGCACGTGGACGGAGAAAAACCATCGATGGTTTTTAGCTTGGCTTGGCTTGTCCTCCGTAAGTCCGGCACGTTTAGCCTCAGGCCGCAGAATTCCAGCGAGGCATCGCAAATGGAACTGGGGGTCAGTGTCCGTTCTGCTCTTTGGCGGCACCAGCAGAGTGTGGTCGAAGCTGTGGCAGGTAGGTGGATTTTGCCTAAGGTTTTCGACACTGTCAACAAGTTCATGCACCTTCTGAAAGGCGACTGCGAAAAGAAGCAGAGCAAGAAGCACACGCTTTGCCAGGGCGTAGGCTTGATCTGACCTGAGGTGCTGTGGGAGACGTAGAGAGGTTCCAAAGCCGCAGCAGTGGACGCGGCAGTCACATGTCTGAACAGCTAGTGCTGCTCTTTGCGTTTGCCCAGCGTCTCTTCGCAAGGTCCAGCAAAGTCCGCACCATCCAGCAATTATGGCTTCTACAGACGTCGAAGAAGCTCTGCCTCTTGCGCTCGAGTCATGCGCCCCAGTTTGGGCGTGTGGGATTACCTCCTTGGCTTATGCTCGCATATGTGCAAGAGGTGATATCCGAGACGGATCAGTGCAACCAGCTGGCCCGGGACTGCGTTCTGCGAGCAGTCTGCCGGGCTTGATCCTGAGCGTAACAAGGCCACGGAATGCACCTATCAGCGGCCATCAACAAGAGTTTCAGCCCGAGGCTTGCAAAGTCGATGTACAAGTCGCAGCAGTCACTCGCTGCTTGGACTGTGCGAAGCAGAGAATGATGGCGACCGATGGGTCATGATGGTCACAGCTTGCCAGAGTAACTGCTGCCTCCAAGGTGTACCGAAACGTGGCAAAGCAGGACAAAGATTACCGGCTCCGCCCACAGAGGTGGTCCCAGTCGCCTGCGCCTTCGACGAGCTTGACTGAGACATGCCTTGCCTTGTCTCTGAGCTACCCTGTGCAAAATTGGCGCCCGTGCTGCGCGGGTGTCTGCGAACCGTGCAATGCAGGCAAGCATTGCAAGCATCGACAGGCCTAGTTCGCAGACGTTCGCTGTGGAGGGCTAATTCAGTGGTACGGACTGTTGGTTCGGCCGCTGCCTTGCTTCCGCTTGCCACGCCCATTGCATTGTCCCGGTGGGACTTGATAGCAGGAGCATGCAGGAGCCCAGTAGTCGCAGACAGGATTTCAGTCGCGAAGCCTGGCAAGCCTTCGCCAGAACTTTGTGAGATGTGCTCAGTTGCCTTTCGCCAGTCTCACGATGGACACTCGGGGCATTTCTGAAACCAGCGTGTGCAGGGGATCTTGCCCGCCATGTCGCTTTGCACTCCATGTCGCTTTGCATTGCATCCTTCTTGTCAGCTTGGCGGCTAGCGCGGGTTCACCGGAATCCGCTTCATGCGGGGCATGCATCTGCACGAGTGCTGCTCTTTGATTCATGTCGATCGCTGATGTGCTCCCGCTTCGGCATGAGGCTTCGCCAAAGAGCAGCCAGCACAGCATTCTTGCATGTCACGAGTCATGAAAGACAGCGTGCGCCACAGTCCACGTTCTGATTCTCCGCCTGTCGCAGCAGAGCATCGAAACACACACCACGTCCGCATCGATGGAGTGGTTGTCCGCCGATTCTTGGCTGCACTTTATGCTGCAGTCCAGCAGCGACAGGCCTTTGCCGGCATTCAGTTCTTGCATCTCGAGGCAGCGGAGGCGATTTCCTCTTTCTGGGAGGCGCAGGGCCGCGACGGACATGACTTGTGACATGTCGGACGTTGCAGCCTGTTGCAAGGATCCGGCCCCTCCCAAAAAGGCCGGGGCCTCGTGCTCCCTGTGTGGGTGCACCAGGGCACGCTGTGGCTATGCAGGATTTTCC
>CAJNJA010009982.1:0-14472 GCA_905231915.1 Symbiodinium necroappetens | reverse complement strand
TGATGTTGGCGACCATGACGGAGTGTGGTGGGGAGGGGGGGGGTGGCTAGTAGTAGTAGTAGTAGTAGTAGTAGCAGCAGCAGTCGTCGTCAGTAGTAGTAGTAGCAGCAGCAGCAGCAGCAGTAGCTGCTTTTTGCCTTTTCTCATTTCCGTTCTTGTTTCCTCCCGCTGTCGTCATTGTTAATAGTAGCAGTTGTAGTGCGCTGCGCTGCCGCCGCAGCGGCCGCTGATGCTGCAACTACTTCTACTGGCGTGGTCTCATGCCTGATACTGCAAGCTGGTGAGATAGATCTTTGAAGTGCAAGCACTAGATTGGGAGATAATTACGGACTGTGCTGCCGAATATCATGGTGACGGCGGTGACAGGGGTTGACTATGATGCTGATGATGTTGAGGAAAAGTGCCCGGGACTCTCGTGTTTTGCCTTTTTATTCTGGCTTGTCAGCCGGGGATCTTCATCACCTCCTCCTCGTCCTCAGCCTGGACCTGCATGATGGGCCCAATGGTAGAGCAGGTGTCGAAGTCTTCGGTAGCGGCCTCAGAGGTCTCGGGTCTCAGGGTTGCAAGGGGCGAGAAGTGCTGGGAGTGAGGGAAGGGCTGCAGACATGTAAGCAGAAGGTTTTGTGTGAACCTATAAACCCCAAACCCCAAACGGAGGGTTCACCAGGGCTTCAGACCCATGCAAGTGGACAATGCTGCTCTTTCGCCGTTCTGGGGGGGGGGGGGCAGCTGGAAGCTCGATAATGAGTATGCCGCGAACCCTAAGTTTAGGGTTTAGGATATGGTTTAGGGTTTGGGGTTGAGGGTTTAGGATTTTTTTTTGACACCTTTTTCCGACTGCACCATTTCTGTTACTGCCGGAGAGCCCACATAGGTTTGGGGTTTTTGGGGTTTAGGTCCTAAACCTACAAGCTTTAGAGCTGGAAGCTAGAGAGTGAGTAAGGCGTATCTGGGGTGTCCCATCTTGCGACGCACTCAGCCCGAAGCGGCTCGCCAAGGATCTAGAACACTAGCCTCTAAGCCCAAAACCCCGCATCCTACACTGTTGAAATTCGTTGGCCCAGGGTACCTGTACCTTCACAGAAGTTGAATCAGTGCCGCGAAGAGGCATTATCACTACCTGTGCAATAAGCCTGAAGTGCTTCAAGTGTTTGAAGGTAGCCCTAAGCCCGATTGAAGTCGCGGCCCCTCACCCTGTATGAAGGTGCCAAGATTCCTTCCGCCAGTTTGCATACTCTTGCGACTGCTGGAAGCTGGGGTTGTATTTCTCCGCAATAGCCATCTGTGTTGTCGACACGTCCTCGTCATCCCGCCACAGTCGACTCAAACCCCGAACCAAACCGTCAACCTCCAGCCACAAGCCTGGCGCCTGCTTCTGAACCCTACAACCCCAAACCCAGGTCTAGGGATTTGGATGAGGAGGAGGATTCAGGTTTAGAGTGAACCCTAACCCTAAATCTGTAGGTTTCCCCTTTAAAGGGCCTTAAAAAGCCCTTCTGTTTCCCGTTTGAAGGAATCCGGAACTCTTAGGGGTTCAAGGTACCAGCAAAGCGTTAAACCCTAAAGTTCGCAAAAAGCTGAGGTCGCCTGGCACCATGCTTTACTTCACAGTACAAACAGTCATAAAAGCAAAAATCGTGATACTACTACTGCTACTACTACTCCTACTACTACTGCTGCTACTACTGCTGCTACTGCTACTGCTACTGCTACTGCTACTGCTAGTACTACTACTACTACTACTACTACTACTACTTTATACTACGACGACGACGACGGCTACTACATACACCGAAAACCTGAAAACCTGTTCCAGCTATGTAGGTCCCATATTGCTGCATCGTATGCGATGCAATACAAGCCGACACTTTGCAAACTCTGATAGCTCCTTGACTCCTAAACCCGAATTGCATATCGCCCTTCCTGGTAGTTCAAACTGCGCAGCAACCGTGTGCTTCCGCCCGGGGTGCCCTCCCCTACCCTATGTTGCCTCAGTTAGGCTTGAAGCAAAGTCAAAGTCTTATAGCGGCCATGATCATTCATTATTCATCACTCTTGTCCAAGCGATAGCGTCAGCCTTAAGCGTGCTTTCTTTGTCTCCGGAAGTAGCACTATAGGTCTTTGGCAGGTACTTCTGCCGGTCGCAAACGCAGCGGGTCAGAATCTCCAATTGAAGGGCAGGCAACCCTGAACCCTAAACTAAGGTGCGGGGTTCGGCACGGAAGTCCCACTGCTGCCCCTGTTTGCCCATGACTACTGCCGCCGCATTGCTGTTCGATCTGCTCTGTTTGCTGCCGCCAATGCTAACATGCAATATAAGCCCTGCAGCCCAAACCGTGCCCCAAATGGAGTCGACCGAGACATTCTGCATCACCCATACAGATGCACACTCTCACTGGTACTCTAAGAACACTTTTGAAGCATTTGGAGCGTTCGTCTTCCGGTTTTGTGGTCTGCTTCCTGTCTTAGTGTGTTTGGGGTTTTCCGGCGTAGAGTTCCGGTTGAGCGCCCAGGCCCTGTACCACCATATCAGGCCCTAAACTTCAAGCAAAGAACCCAAAAGTCCAGCCGAGGCTCCATCTTCTTCACCAAATCCTCCAGGAGCCTTGCGTTTTCAAACATTAACTCGCCAACATCCCGGATGAGGTGGCTGGCGTCATGTCCTTGCCACGGACGAGAACCCTAAATCCTCAACCTTGAAACCTAAACCTGAAACCCTAAACCGTACTCTGGGCCCCTTGGCCCAAAGGGCTTTGTGCAGGGCACAGGGTTTCGACTCAGAACCCTCCGTACGTCTTGAGCTCACGTCCCTGCTTTCCTGAGTGCTTGCAATGCCCTCAACTTCCCTCAACCCTAAACCTTAAACTCTAAACCTTAAGCCCTGAACCTGAAACCCTAAGCTCTAAGCCCTAAACCTCAAACCTTAAACCCTAAACTGTAAACCCTAAACCCCAAGACTCTAGAGCCTAAGTCCCCCAGCCCACCTAAACCCTGTAGCCTAAATCCCTGCGCTCATTCCACTGAAGCTTCCATGAGGAATTGTGTAGACCGCGGGGATAGCAGAAGCCACAAAGAAAAGCTGTCGTGTAAGGGTTCCTTAATGGACTTAGGGTTTATGGCTTCTGGTTCCTGGTTTTCACAAGTTTGTGGCTTATGGGGCTCATGCTTCGGGTTGGAGATTCTACAGTGCGCTTCTCAGCCTTCTTGCAACTGTCTCGTCTCCGCGCGATACCTCACCTTGAACTCCCGACGTCTGAACCTTAAACTCATCATGAGGCCTAGAAGCCCCTTAAAAGTGAGCCTGTAAATCCTACCATAAGAACCCTAGGGAAACCCCGACAGTTGAGATCCTAAGGTCCCAGCTGCGTCCCGAACAAGACTCCCTGCCGAAAGCAGGGAAAGTCCATACCCTACATCCGATGCCTCCTGCCCGTGGCCATAGGGCTTAGCGTTTAGCCTCAAGCCTTAGCCCCAATCGCAGCCGTCGCATAGTGAAGTGAAGTCTAGGCTGCTTCCTGCGGCCGATTTCCAGAATCTGAGAACCCAACCCTGAAACTGACCCAGCGCAAACAACCCCAGTGAAACAATGGGGTTTAGGGTTTAGGGCCGTGCCACCCGGAACTTGTCTTCCCCTGCCTCGACACGGAGAACCCTACACCAAGCTCACTACCTTGAACAAGCCTCCCTCCCCCCCCAATTAGGGATTAGAGTAGCCTTCAATGCCGAAATTCTACAGCCCCTAAACCTTACGTGCAGCCCCGGCGACGCAGGGTAACGCTTCCAGGGGAGCATTCAGTTGGCCGGTGCCCAGGCTCACGGACGAACTTGTCCTTGTGGTTGAGCGTTTTCAGGTTTTTGATCGTATGTGACAGTATGCGTGCGTGTGTATATGCGTGTATGTCTGTGTGTAGTTATGTCTGCCTGTATGTATGTATGTATGTATGTATGTATGTATGTGTGTATGTATGTATGTAGGTACGTATGCACTTAGGTACGTATGTGTATACATATATATATATATATAGAAACATAAGCATATGAAGGGATGAACAACTTTCAAAACAACTATTTAGATAGCATACAGCATACATGTATGGGTACAGGATATAGTATACAGTGTAGATCGATATGCGATTTCTTTCACCTCGTGCTTTGCCGAAGCAATGCTGTATTACTGAGCCTTTTGTCTCAACCCTGCCTTACATCCAAGGCCCGCAACCTTAAACGCAGTGCGCTATACCGTGTGCCCTAAGCCCCCAAACCCCTAGTCCCCGAAAACTTTTCACGTTAAACCCCAAGTCCTAGACCCTAAACCCTAAACCCTAAACCCCCAACCCCCTAAACCTCAAACCCCAACCCTAAGCCCTCAAGCCTTGAGCTCCAAGCCGAAAATCCCTCACCCCTGCCACCCGAAGCTCTTCAAGGTGCAGCCCTTGACCTTATAGGGTAGTATGGGGGTGTTAAGAACTGCAAAGGGGTGCCGGCTTACATTGCAGTCCTAGTGAACAGAATCTTATTCATAGTTGTTCAGACCTCCAATACAGTAGTGTTGGTTTGAAGCCAGGCTTTCCTTGTTAGCCTCCCCAAATCAAGCCGCGACATCAACACTGATCTATATTCCTCAAGGGAACCTTTATACACCCACCAAAATCTTGGAAGAAACCTTGAATCCTAACGTGCTCCCTATACAAAGCCCATCAAATCCTCAGATACTACCCGGCTTCATCTCCCTTCGAGATGCCCTAGCTAGGGGCATCATTGATTTTGATAGTCCTTTGGGTCCTATTTGCAACTTCCTCTTATCGTCTCTACATAGTTCGCAGTCATGAGCCTTACCAGTCTACAGCACAAGAGGCTTTAAGAATTGAGATGAGGAAGGCTCTCTAGGTGTTCTAGGTGTACACTTCGTAGTATTTAGGGTTTGCGGTGCCGGTCTTCCTGCGACTCAGCGACTGACAATGCGTGATCTACGGGCAGTTTTGACTCACGCAGTTGAGTTGCCACTTGCGCCCCTAATGGCTCCGGGCGCGGCCATAAATAAATCTTGGACCCTTGACCCTAAGCCGCAAATCCTCAGCAGTCTCTTTTTAGCTGGACAGATGTTTCTGCCAAAGTCGCATACATGGCAGCCAAGAGCGAGAAGGCAGTTTCGCCTTCGGATTACCAGAGTCTGTCGTCTTAAACTCAGAGGTGTGTGATTGGGGTTCTACAAAGGGTTTTGGAAGTCTTATGCAGCTTTCATCTCATATGGGGTTTGAGAAGGCTTTCCTAAAACAACAAGGGGTTCCCAATTTTTAGGGGCCCTGTAGAAAGAATCCTATTTTGCAGTCTTTATGCTCAGGTGCTGTCTTTCCGAGACCCGCAAAATGACCGTGAAGTTGAACGTTCACACGATGTCTGTTGCCGGGTTGAAGGTTTATGGATCAGGGAGGGATGTTATGGCTGCCCTTATACAGCCCCAGGTGGTAGGACAAGCTTCGGATGCTTCTACGACGGTCAGTTTGGTGGTCTTGAATCCACAAACCCGTAATATAGGGGCTGAATACTTTTAGAAAACATTCCGCTATAATCCTTTCATCGTGTAACCTAGCCGCCTAGCCCCCGTCGCTTCCTCAACAACACCCTTTGCTAGCATTACGCCGCCTGTGCTGCGAAACCGTACACGCACCCTAAACCCCTACGCCACAGGGATTTGCGCAGAAAACAAAGGACATTGTATAGAACCTGGAACAGCAGGATTCTGAATACAGAACAGAGGCCCCAATCAATCTCAAGCAGCCCGCACCCCTACCGGCGGTTATCATAATTGTTCCAGGCGGCTGATGAAGGGAAAGGAAGGCAAGTTGATGCTGAGACGCAGAGCCATGATCTTGGCATTCTCGGTGGCCCCTGGCCACGTGTCGTGATCGGAAGACACTACGAATTCCCAAACCCAAGACCAAGTCCCGAGCTCTGGTTCTAGGGGTTTGGGGCTTGTTGGACCTCAAACGATGCATCTTCGGCATGTCGAACGAACAGGGCACTTGAACTGACATGCCGGGCTGGAACACAACGAAAAATCAGACCGATCACCCAAAGAAGTTCCAAAGCTGCAGTGTTCTTGTGGGTCGTGTTAGGGGTTTTAGAGCTTAGGGTTTCGAATTGCGTCCGCTCCCTCCGGCACCTTGGCAATCCTTGCAGCGAGGCACCCAGATATACCTGAGCTTGCGGAGCATCACCAACCTAAACCCTAAACCCTAAAACCCCTAAACCCTAAAACCTAAACCCAAAGGCTTGAGGCCTGCTTGCCGACTTTTCTGTTCCGATGCGCAGTGGTCATCGCCAGGGTGTTGAAAGTCCGAGAAGGTAGCGCGCAGCATTCTTGGGATTTTTGAAGGGTTTGGAGCACTTCGGGGTTTCGGCTCTGTATAGTCTTCAGGAGTGGGACTCAAATGCGCCTCGCTGGAAAATCCGCAACAAACTGGAGAACTCGGGAACAAGAAGCAAATAAGCTAGAAGCAAATA
The DNA here is from genome assembly GCA_905231915.1 of Symbiodinium necroappetens. NCBI lineage: Eukaryota > Dinophyceae > Suessiales > Symbiodiniaceae > Symbiodinium > Symbiodinium necroappetens. Next base: position 7,968 of record CAJNJA010009982.1, on the reverse strand, counting down.
AGCTACATGTACAATCAGCTTTACAATCTGGCTTTGTTAATTTACACTAATAATTAAATTAAAACGACATACACCAACTTGAGGCAACTGAACTTCGTTCTTTTCATCTTACCTACCAAGTCCCCTCTCTCTCCCTCCAATTAAGCCCCCAGCACCCGGGGGTCTGCTGCTGTGCCAAAAACATGGACCTTTAAAGCCTAAACCCTAAATCAGCCAGTGACCACACGTGGAGTAATATGCAGGACAGAATAGTTAGAGATGGTACAGTCGCTAAAAGAGGTCTAGTATAGTACCCAAACTAAACCTTCTCCGACTTACTAAAGCCCTTTTGTTTCAGTCACAGATGCTTGAAAGGACGCCCACACGCAGAAGCTCTAAGCCCCTAAACCCCAAACCCTCAAGACATCGAACCCCTGCAGAATCTGTCCCGGGGATCCTCCAACGAACCCTTAGAGGAATGCCCAGCTCAAGCGTCGACTCACTGGGACCCGGGGTTAGGGTTTTGGGATCCTTGCAGGCAAGGGTACTTGATCATTTCGGATAGTGATCCGAAGCACTCGGAATTCCTGAAGCGCAGTTGCTGGTTGAGCGTTGTTTGGGGGCTTGCAAGTTCACTTCGTAAGCGCCTGGGGCTTCCGATGTCGTCTAGGATTGCAGATGGGGTTTGTGAGAAGCCTGCTTTAAGGTGCGGCAGCTTGTTCACTTCACTAAACCCTATAGTTCAGCTCCAAGGCCTTCAATCACGTCTTGGGGGCTTTAGGACCGCTAAACCCTAGAGCCTGAATGCTGCTAAACCTTACATCCCTATAACCCAAGCCCGGTTCTAAATATTGAGGCTGCTACAAGACACCTTCGCAACCCAAAAACCTTCACTTGACAACTCAACTCCGAACGATTCAGAAGGGTTTTGGCGTGTAGAGTTAAGGCTTCTAGGAGATAGGTCTGTAGAGTTCTGAAAATTTGGTTTCGAAGGGCGTAGGGCGCGGCTTGATTTTTTAGGGTTGGGGGCTTCGTAATGATGCCAAATATCTATGCTCACCAATAATCCTGGGGAGCCCTATATAGAGTTACCACAGCCCTAATACAATCCTAAATCCTAAACCCAAAAACCTAAACTCTGAACCCTAAAACATAAACTCTAAACCCTAAAGCCTGATACAAACCCTACTTGAGATACTGTTCCGTGCACCAAGGATTTTTTCGGGGACCAACCCCACCCTCGACCGTAACTGCGACCCACAGATCCCTCTGTGCATCTCAGAGTCAGAAACCGGTGGTTCGTAGGGAACCCTTTATATACATGTGCTTGTATTTTCATTGTCTGTCTCATCGTTTCTATTGTGCGGCTTTTCGCATACCTGCTATACTGTATATCATCTGTTGTGTACTATCTGTTATGTATGGTATATTTTGTAGTCTTTATACTGAATATTTCATAAATCTCGTATATTATGTGGTCGGTCATTTATGTTATGTGTATATATATATATAGACTACCGACTATAGACAGTACAGTATACAGTAAGAAAACTTGTATACCGCCCTTATAGAACAGTGATGCAACCCAGCCCTGGTTGATACTGAGTCCCAGCTGCAGGCACCAGTAGGCATGCGCATAGTCCTACAACCCGATGCCGGTCCGGAAACCTTTCTGAATCAGGAGCTTGTTCTCGTGCCCCAAACTATATGGGTAGTTATCAAAATTAGGGTCCCTTTTAGGGTCCTCTTTATCAGGGTGCCGTATTATATTGGGGACCAAAAAAGGGACCATAATTTAGAAAACTACCCATATAACTATACCCAGACCCTATACCAGCTGGCCCTGACCCCCAAACCTAAACCTTGATTCCTACACCTTAACTAACCCGAACATCGGACTCCTGTCTTCCCTCGCCAATTCTCCTCCTACAAAGTCTACTTCCAATATACAGCCCCAGAGTCAGATACCAGTAGTAGGACGCCCCGACATCCGCAGACATCGGAATGACCGCCTTTGTGATGCTCGCGCCGGCCTCGCTCCAACAAGATTTCGGGGGAGGGGAAGAACTCTAATGCAGAGCTCCAATAGTAGTATACGGCTTTTGGGGTGCCTTTTAGTCTAGTCATAATAAGGGGAGGAGAGAGAACTCCAACATGGGCCTTAATAACTAGTATACCTATGTATACCCTGTAACCGTAGTATAGTCATAATAGTCAGGAGCTCTGAGGAGTAGTATCAGTATTTACTGAGACTTCTGTATGGCATGAGGCCTTTGGCGGTTCTTCAGTAGTTCGGACTTGCGGAGGTTCCAGGGGCTTTCAAGGATTTTTGCCATTGGCGTTCCTGAAGTCTAGGGATCCAGGCTAAGAGATGGGGCCTTCAAAGGGACCTACTGCAGAAGAATCCCCCCGTTGTCCAGGGTCTTTCACCTCCCCACGCAAGTTTTCCAAAGCCCTGAATGTGGGAAGTATAGGGGGGGCCTACGGGAAAAGGAGTTTGCGGTAGGTGGAAAACACTTGTCTAAGTTTCTGAAGCCCTGCACCCTTGAAGTCAATGAACACCCTAAGCCCTAAACCCATCATCTCCAGCAAGAACAAAACGGCACAGCCCACGAGGATCCCGCGCTCCATCCCAGTGTGATGCCGTTGACTCCATGGGGCTCCGGAATCCATGGACCTTAGCAAAGCTCGTGGCAGCTACTCACTTCAAGTGGGTCGTTCTCCAAAATAGGGTCCCCTTTTGGGTCCTTAATATAATACGGCACCTAATATTTAGGATACCCCAAAAGGGACCATAGTTTTGACAACCACCCAAGTGTATTTTTCACTTCCTTGGCTTATGCCTCGGGTTGGGTTGTGGTTTAGGCTTCTAGGCTCAGGGCTTTCGCTTCAGCGGTGTTCTCCATGATTCGTCATCGCAGCGGTGTTGAAGCATGGATAAGAGCCCCACACCCTAGAACTACGCATCAGCAGGAAAGTACATGGTGTCCAATATCCGAAGGAGGCCTGCTTGATATTCTCCAAAAAACGCTTGCAATCCATCCCACAGCCTAATCTTGAAACTCCTAGATCGCAACATCCCAAACTCTAAACCCTAAACGCCCCAACCCCCAAACCCTACACTTTGAACACTATTTACTTACCAGGCGTTTGGGGTATACTATACTATAATAAGTATAACAAGCAGCCCTGAGGAATCATGCTGGTGCTCTTTCAGGCCCCCTGTTTCCCAGGGAAAGGTTCAAGACTGTCCTAGCCCAGTATCAAGAAGGCTAAAGGCCCGGGCGAAAATGGGAACAAAGCCCTGAAGAATGCAAAATCCGATGCCAGGGAAGAAAAGGCGATGGTAATTAGCATGAGAGCTTCTAGAAGGATCCAACCCTAAACCCTAAACTTCCCTAAACCCCTCCATAAGGGCCCCTTAAGCTCTTGCATTGTCCGCAGAAATTCCCGAACCCTGGGGCCTGGGATGGAATTGTCCGCGTCCGTGGCGAATGTAATGCTCAAGCCTCAAGCATGGAAGGGTTGTGCATCAGCGGTTTCGGGTTTACGGGTTTAGGGAATAGCACACCCTGAAACCTCAACCGTAGGGATCAGGGGCTGCGGTGTTGGGATTTGGCGTTCGGCTGGGGCTAAGGATAACAAACCAGGAGACGGCAGTGCCAAGTTTCTGGACAAAGCCTGTTCAGTACACCAGCCTTGTGATACCGATCTTCAATAATGAGTCACACGACTATGCTGGAAACGCCATACATGAAACGAAAGTCACTCGGTTGAAATCGCAGGACACGAGCACAGGAACACGTCAGCACACGCGCTTGCAAAACCACTTGTGGTAATGCATGAGTAGTTCTCTGAATTAGGGTCCGTTTTGAAGTCCCCAACTAGCAAGAAAACTCGTCAACACCTGCACGACGCTGTCTACGGCTTCAAAATTAGAGAAAACTTTGTTCTTAGTCTGCCGATGCTTACTACGAACTGTAGACCGAGTTGTACAAATCTGTACAGATTCGCTGGAACCCTGAACCCCGAAATCGACACCCGACCTTCGAAACAGCACGTAAACTGAAGCTTGCGAATGTCGTTTCTGCCTGAAGCTAAGTCTTGCTCAACGACGCCGTTTAGCCGGTCTTAAACAGTAGACATCAGCAGCCAGACCCTGAAAACCTTTGACATTACATCCTAAGGCGTTGAAGCCTCAAAGCATAAAGAACCGACGCCCCAAAGGGACGCCAACATATAGCACAGACATGCGGATACCCTCTCGTTCTTATCAGGCGGCCGACACCGTTACCCGGATTTCTAAATGCCCTTAAAAAACACAGCAAGAGACCTCCGACATGTTTATCACACGATCTACAACACTCTAAACTCTACCCCTAGAGCCGGAGCCCTAGACCCGTATGAATCCCTTTGAAACCCGGTTAGCTTGAGCCCTTAACGGAGCCCTTAAAGGAGCCTTCAATCTTAAAGCCACGTGCTCTTCCCCACCGAGCCCCGAACCGGCGTTGAGGCCGAAGATGGAAGGTGAGAGCCCAACGCCGGTGTAGAGGCCTTGTCGTTGGGGTCTTCTCTGGATCTATGAAGGTTATTTTTTTTTAAATCAGGTTGTTTAAATTGTTTTCAGGTGATTGTAACAATTGTTGCGGGAGTTTTATATAAGGTTTTGTAGAGGGTTTCATGGTTTCGTATGGGTCCGACAAGGGGTTCAAAGAGGATTGCGGGGTTTTGAGGGCATTGCAGTTATGCCAGTTATGCTGTGTTACAGGCTTTGCCGTTTTGGTGTATTTGTTTGGGCTTCTGGTTTGGGGTATAGAGTTGGGGCTTTGTGCTCCCCGAACAGAAAAACCTTAAGCAGCTCGTTATACTCCGCAAAACCCTACACCGTAAAGCCCCATGCCCCCAAAACTTCAGCTGTTGTGGCATTCGGACATTTTGGGTGCGGTTGTACGTGGGCATGGACGGTTTTGGGGCTTCTGGGGTTGTCGGCTCGCCGTCAAAAGAATGCAGGCAATAGCACTAACACCAGCAAATCAGGCGTAGAGTGGGTGCGCAAGTATGTAAGGAAGCAGACGAATGAGCAAGCAAGAACTCTGGATAGGGTTGAGGAGGGGGGCCCCTCAACCTCGGCTGTGCCCGGACCGGGGTATTCGTGAGTAAGCTCAACTTGAGGGTACATACCGGTGCTCCAACCGGGGTTCCCCTACCTGAACCCTAAACCTTACACCGTAGGTTTGGAGTTGAAGGACACGAACTCAAGACCCTGCACCGCACTTTCTGCATACATCCATGTTACAACAGCCGAACATCCAGATTCCTGGGGTTCCCTTGAAACCCTAAGCCTAAACCCTGAACCGTAAGCCTCCCGGGAATCCTAAACGGAAGCCGGCAACCGATCGGCCAAGAGCTACTAAAGTCGAAGATTTTGTCGGGTTGATATAGAGGCCTGAATAACTAGAATAAGGGTTTTGGGGCAAACTATACTAGAGCCATATAAGGACTATAAAGGAATAATGTTGCTAATGATCCCGACCTCTATACTGGGCTTATGAAGGTTAAGCAGATACGACTTCAAGAGCAAAGCCACCACTCCCCAAAGCAAAAGCAGCGAGCCTGTCACGTACGCCTCCTGCAGGGTCCAGTTCTGCTTGTAGCCTGATGCTGGCTTGCTTCTAGCTTGCTCACGGGAAGGGGTATGATCACATTGCGACATGCCCTAGGCCGTGGCTGCTTTTGGAACAAAGCATGCTGGCCTTGCAGAACTGGGGGCAAGGTGTAGGGGTCACTGTGAGGATGCGCCATAGGCCCAAAGAGGCACATGCCGAGGCATCCGACATTCTGCACCTTGAATCCTGAAAGCACCTGCAAACCCTTGACAAAGGGTTCACCAGCCACAGAAAACCTCAAAGGTCGAACTTCTGCGGCTTCTTGGAATTACCGGGTTGCGGGGCACGCCGCAACCTCTAGCTTAAGGCTGCGTGCTACGGCCGTAAACGCTTGAAATCATCAGCGCGAAGCTGTCAGTTGACTTGTTCCACATGGGGCGAGTGATACAAACTCAAAGCGCAGAATAGGTAGGGCCGAGGATAACTTTATCAAGCCAAATGCCTTAGCAGGGATCACCCTGCAGCAAAACTTTGGAGCTATCCCGCGGATCCCATAAACTCCAAATCGCATCGACGCATTCTTCCTAATCCAAGTGGTATTGAGAGGGGAGCATCTTAGCCGACCTTGTAAACCCTCGCAGACAGCTCCTAAACCCTAAACCCCTAAACCCCTAAACCCTAAACCGTGCGTTTAGGGTTTAGGGTTTGGGTCGGGGATTCAGGATCCACAGTTGAAGGGAGAACAGGGCTGGGGTCCAGGAGGCGGCTCTTCAGGGGAGTGGGAGCTGAAACCTTAGCCCCTTACTTAGTTGCTGAGTTCATAAGCACAAAAACGTGTACACTTTCATATGATCCCAAAAAGCTTCAAGTGCAGTAATTCAGCTACTAAGCTTATTGTGGGTTGTGCAAACGTCTTGTGGCAGCTCACAGCTGGCCTTTCCATCCGACACCGGCGTAGCCACCTAAACTCACGCCCGTCACGGACGGTCCGAAGAAACCAGTTCCCCACCTGAGTCAGTGGAATAAAAGGGGTCTGAATAACTAGGTTAAGTTTATAAAGGCTTTCGAAATTGACTAGGGCAGCTGCAGGATCTTGTGTAGGACTTTCACGAGCTTCGAAAGGATTTATAGTATAGGTGCCTTGATACGCAGATTACTGTTTCTAGAGCGGTAAGATGATCTGCAAGGATTTTATAGGCCTTTAATTTAAGGGTATTGGAGCCTTATCATAGTGAGACTAGGGCTGAGCGGATGTCTTGCAATAGTTTTATGAAGGAATCCTCCGGAGTAGTGTTCCTACTGATTCACGCTTCAAACCATAGGGACACTACCAAAAAAAGGCCTTGGCAACTCAGCGTGATACATCCTGTCGATGGCTCCATTTCTCTCGCAAAAGGTATGGTTGAGCAAACCAAGCCAAAGCTAGCGGGGCGGTCCCTAAGCCTGACTTTAAAGCCTTGCTGATGTTCAGAGTTCGAGGGTCTATGGTTTGGGAGGTCAGGGATGTCGAGACTCAGGGTTTAAATTAAGGATTTAGGGTTTCAGGGTTTAGAGGTCTTGGAGATTCAGACAGTGATTTCAGGTTCGAAGCCCCAAATTCGAAAACCCTAAACCCTAAACCCTAGACCCTAAACCCTAGACCCTAAACCCTAGACCCTAGACCCTAAACCCCAAACCCTAAACCCTAGACCCTAAAGCCCAAACCCTAAAAACTCGGGCCAGGCGGCTTGAACTGTGCGATCTCACGGTTCCGGAAATCGATCACCTGGAGGGCTTCAGGGCAGCAACTCTTTGTCGTTTACCTACGAGGCGTATCGGGTCCTAGAGGGGCCTATACGGGATCTAGAGTAAGGTTTAACGCTTAGGGCTGAAGGCTTGCTAGAAGAATCAGGGGTACTTAGTGTTGGTGAGAACGGGTTCTGTGTCAATTTTCGAGCCAGGGTCAGGGTATGGCAGGGTTTGGGGCTTTGGGCTCAACTTGAACACTTACCATCTACTTTCTAAGTCCCGTGATCTTGCCAAGTCCCATGAGTGAAACCCACGAACCATCTCAGGCACGTTTTGATCGTGGGTCAATGAACAAACTCACCTAATTGTGTATGTGTATATGTGTATGCAAATACACATATGTATATATATATATATATATTTTTTTTTATAGATACGTCGATCTTGCATCTGTCCCTAAACCTAGACTTAAACTTTTGAAGCCAAAATCCTAAATCCGAAACCTTCCTAAACCTCCTGAAGCCCAAACCTCTTAAACCCTAAACCCCTAAACCCCAAACCCCCAAACCTTAAATTCCTTTTCCGGGTGCCTCCTCGAGTCCGGCACCAAGGCCCGCTGCTGAGACGCCCACGCCGCGGATGCCAAGGTTTGGGG
>CAJNJA010009981.1:0-12288 GCA_905231915.1 Symbiodinium necroappetens | reverse complement strand
GTGCCTCCGCTCGGCGGGACAGCTTCGCCAACAGCAAAGGAAAGAGAAGGCCGGAACACCATCGACCCGTCAGACCCAGCTATGCAGCACACGGTAAAGCCTATGGCCAAAGGTAAAACCAGCTCTTGCTGGGGATATTGCTTCGCTGCCACCTGCCGGCCTGGGAGAGCATGCTCGGGAAAAGGCGGGCCAGCTCCAAGGTCTTGTCACGTGCTTCGGGTGGTAGGTCCGCTACAAAGGTGGACGAGGCCACCTCTTGTAGGTAAATTTCCATAACCTTGTGGCTGGCCCATCTTCCGCGTCGGCGTACCAGCTCAGAGTCCTCTGTAGCCTGTAGCAAGAACGCAGCACCTCCCGGCCTGAAGGACCCCAAGTCGACCGAGCGATGGTGCTCAGTCGACCTTGGGATCCCCAGCCTCTACAGCACGTAGTCCAGTCTTCGCCGTAGGGTCTGGTTCGTAAAGGGCCACAGGCGGGAAGTCTTGCTGTACTTCTCGAAGGCGAGGGAGACGAGCTCAACGAGGTCTGCTTGTTCGAGCTTGGAGCTCTGGTGCTTCGCTGCGCGCCCACGTGTCTTGGGTTGGTCAATAATTATAAGAATATAACTCTGCATGAACAGCGCGTCCTCGGGAAAGACAAGGTGGCGGCGAGTGGCGGCGGTAGCTTCCGAGACCCGTAGCAAGGCGCCCCAGGAGAGGGCAAACAAAGCTCCTTCAGCAAGCCAGCCCCACGCCAAACAGGAGGCCAGAATAACCAATAAAAGGATGGCCGGGAGCGCAACGTGGTGCGTCGAGGGCTCCTCGGATAACCAAGTGAAGGCTAAGTCCCACGCTCCTTGGCAGGCTCGTCGTAAAACAGGCTTCCGGGCCGTCAAAGCGTTTATCGTCTCAGAAAAATGCCAGTAAGGGCGGCCACTGCCATATAAATCCCGGCCGTACAGGATCAACCAGTCGACGAAGCGTTCGGTCTCGAAGGGCCTGGCCTCCAACAGCTGGTCCAGGATGCAGCCCGAGGTTTCACGTAGCCATTGCGCGAAGGCACTAAGCAAGACAGCCCTCCTAGACGACGTACCAGACAAGACGGGACGCCCGAGAGGGAGAGGACGGAGACGGCGGTCAAGGCGACGAAGGTCTTCGGCGTTTCGGGGGGAGAGCGTCCCCGAGGCAGAAGGGATGGGGTCGAGGGAGGGGCCCCTCGCCGGGAAAACCCAAAGTCTGATCGAAATCTATCTGGCACCGAGGTTTTGAGGAGGAAGCACAGGCTCTAGCACCATGTCGTGACTCGGTGGGGAAAGCACGAAGGGCGGAGACGAGGCCTGTGGGAGAGCCAAAAGCGGCAGTATGCAAGAGGAGGGCAAGTCGAACCCAATTTGCACGCGGCTTCGAAAGGCCCTGAAGGCTGCTGAGGTCCCGTAGCTCGTGGCGAGAGAGCTGAGCCGAGACCTGAACACCAACGGGGTCTCTGAGCCTAACCTCTCGGGTGGGGTCATCGGAGGGGTTAAGGCGGGTGGGCTCGCCTGACGAAGAGGCTGCCGGATGTGCTTTGCAGAAGACCTTCCTTTCATCCTCGCACAACAGCGGAGTCAGTGATGACAGCGAGGCGCCGGTCCCCCCCCGAAAGAGCGGCTCTCTTGTAGAGGGCCAGGGTGGCGTCACTCTCAAGGGCATTGATATGTCGCCTCGAGGCCCACTTCCATGAAGAGAGAACCTCCCAAGCAGAGGTCTGGAGGAGGTCGTTCACCAACACGGATTCGAGACCAGGCTTAGGGGGAGCTTTTTCTCGAGCTACGAAGGGCAAGGCTCTCTGGGGGCTCAAGTCCATGCACAAGGCCCGGGGGGAGAGGCTGAATCCAACAGCCCAAGCACGCAAAGCCGAACCCAGGCCTGGAAAGCAACTTGAAGCCACGGGCACAGAAGAAAGCACCGTGCTTAGCAGCAAAGTTCTTCGAGGCAGGCAGGGAGAAGAGGAGGCACAGCAGAGCGGGGACCCCAAGACGGTGGCAGAAGCTCATCAGAAGCAGGGCCCGGGAAGCAAGCAGATTCTCACGAGCGACACGGGCACAGCGAGGGCCAGAGCCACTGGGGCACTCGAGGCTCCTCATTGCGGGCCGGAAGGCACGGCTAAAGGAACCGCCGGGGAACTGGATCATGAGGCTACGGAGCCGGCCTTGGGCGATTAGGTAAAGCAGCCAGTCGACCCACGGCCGACCCAGATCGAACTCAGGGCTGACAGCAAGGGAGACAGGGGGGCCCGGCCGGAGGCCCAAACCAGCGACAGCCTGGGAGACTTTTGCCGATGGGGACAGCAGCTCAACGAAATCATAGTCCATCCCGAGGGGCCGGTCGGAAGTTCGAGCACCTTGGGCGGGGGCTTCTGAGAGACAGGCACCTCACCTTTGAAGGAGACAGGAGCGCCCTGCCAAAGGGCCTCGGAGAGGGCCTCCCCGACCTGGCCCGACCTTTGCACGACAGGTGGCTCCTCGGCGAAGGGACGCGTCCGAGCAGTAGACATACTCATGGTAGGGCGCCGCGATATTCGAGGCCATGACAGGAGCACAGGCAGCCAACAGCGACAGTTCGCCTGCAGCTCTCCTGGGCAGGGCACGGAGAAGGCTCCCATCAGGGGAGGCTTCTTTCGAAGCGAGGGAGAAGAGGGGGTCAGGTATGCAGGAGAAGGGCCTCCGAAACTGTATATAGGATACCCAACCTCCCAGTGCAGAAGACACAAACTCCTCGGAAACGGCAGGTAGGGCGGCGGCTTTTAGCGAAATGTATGCGAGAGCGAGCCGCTTCTCAGCCGGAGCCCCGACAAAAACGGCCCCGCGAGACACGAAGTCGAGGTCAGACCTCACCTCAGCACCTGCAACCGTGAAGTTCAGGGAGCCCCAGTTGTCTTTGTGGTCGGAGCCACTAAGCTCTGCTTCGGCATAAGCACCCTTGGCCTGGCCAACGCAGCGGGAGGCTCGGGTAGAAAGGAGCTCTCGGCCGAGCTCGCTGTGACTATAAGGGCCTGCAAAGGGGCAGCGGCGGTCTGTGACACGCAAAAATAATCATCAATCACAAGTGCTTCGGCATGGGGGCCAAGAGGTGGAGGTCGCCCCGCAGCAAGGCGATGGTCATCGGCCAACAGACCGGCCCGGCACAACAACTGCTCATGGGCCTGCGTTGCAAACTCCACACCTCCATGATCACCCTGAAAAAGTGACCGGAAGGAGCCACAGACGACCGGGTCGGAGCCTAAGTGCTCAAAGGCTTGGTTGCCAAGTCTCCCGAGAACCCTATTCCTATCAGAGGCCAGGGCATCAAGACCTCGTCGAAGAAAGTTTTCGTGAGCAGCAAGGCGGCCCAGCTCAGAGAGCTTGAAGGGAGGGCCCACGACATTCGAGGCCGACCGGCTGGTCGTCACCCGAATCTGGTGATAATAATCAGACCTGTCGGTCGACGCGCTGCAGAGAGCACAGCCCGGCTTCACATGGTAGAGAGCGAGTAAGTTCCCCTGGGGCAACTCGTGAGAAACACCACGCACCCGTCCCTCAACCGAATTGGGTCCACGACGGTCTCCAATCATGCGGTCCTGCAACGGGTTCTTAAAAGAACCGAAAATGCGGCACAGTGCTCGGGGATGGGACGGGCACGGGTGGATATCCAGGAGGCCTAGGCTATCCCAAAGGGCAAAGATTCGTAGCAGTTCTGCTCAATCCTCCCGGGAAGTGTCGGGGTAGGCAAGGGCATTCTCGGGGATGCCATGCAGAACCCTAGGCTCACGGAAAGGCATCAGGAGTTCAGGGCCCAGGAAAGGGGTGATGTCCCAGTGGCCTCTGCCGGTAATCAAAAGACGGGCTGCCAAGGGCTCACGGTAGGGCTGAAGAGCAGGAGGGCCGGATATCTCACGGGGCACCGGCACCTCGGGAACAACTGTGCTATGGTACGCCTGCTGGGAAATGCCACACCGCTTTAAATAGGTGCAAAGTTCGTCCAGCCGGGAAAGAAGGTGTGGGCCACGCCGACCCGCTGCTAAGGGGAACTCAGCAGGGAGGCGGGCACTCGCCTCGATAAGCAGCCTAAGTCGGGCAAAGACATTGCATTGCTCGGCCGAGGGCGGCCTCCGAAGAACAGCGGCAGGGATAGCACGGCCGTCGCAGTGGATGTGGTTGAGGGCCATGGTGGCCACGCGCAAGGCACGATCAATCATCATTTCACGCGCGCGGCTGCGACGAAAACCTCTGTCGTTGTACCTCAGGTCAACCTTCCCAAAAGCACCAACAGTGGGCACAGGGAGAGGGAACAAGCCGGTGTGAGGAGGCGGCTCCCCCTCGCGGAAGGTGATAGAAAAAGATACCCTCAGCAGCCGGCTGAAGGAGGTCTTGGCGGCCAAAAGCAGCCTCGGGAGGGCTATTTCTCCGAAAAGACATCGGCACGCAGGGAAGATGCACCGGGACATTCCGGAGGATTGCACGGGGATTTGGTGCCGCTTGCAGGGGGCACCGGCTTAGAAGCAAGGCTTGTCATGTCGTCGCGCTGCTCTTCTTGGCGGCCCAGAGCTGCGCGCGGAGCTGCTTTCGAGACAGGCTTGCTTCCTCTTGCTTTGCGCCAGCATCCGGCAGCTTTGGCGGAGGCTTTGGGGGCTTCGGCTTCGCAAGCTCCCCCTTCCGAGTGCTCAGGGCCTCCAGCTCTTTCACAAAGGGTAGGGTCGTTGCTGCTGGCCTCTGGTCCGCCAGAGGGGAAAACGGCCTGAGCGAAGTCGTGGGAGCAACCGTGCGGTCCAGGAAGACACCGTTCGGGGGGTCGGCAAGGTGGGTCAGTAGCCACCCCAGGTCGGGATTCCCATCTAGAGTGGCCTGCTCGAAGAAGATCATGAGCATGGCCAGAGTGTCGCCGGCCCCCTTTGTCTCCCCCTTTGCCAGCAAATCCATTGCCAGGGCGCACTGCCACTGAGCAAGGCCGATCGTCCGGTCCTTGTGGTAGCCGCCGAAGCGCTCCAAGTAAGCTGCCATGCTGTTTTGAGGGGAGCCCCCGCTCGGGGCAGCGGAGCTTCCGGGCACTGAGGTGGGGTCCATCCCGCGGCCCACGGCCGCGAAAACACGATCGAAGAACGAGCCGTCCCTCTGGGCGAGCTCCGCCTGTATGCGTAGCCTCCCCGTTGTGCCCTTCGTGGAGGTGCTCACAGAAGTCCCAGGCAGATCCAGGAGCGAGTCGGCGGTCGAGCCCGCAAGCTGACCCACGAGGCTTGTCAGGGCCTTCGCCTGCAGAAGCATGGCCTGTGCAAGGGGCTCGGAGGGCCCTCCTCTCAACTCGTCGTCGGTAATGCCAGGCAGCGGCTCGGTCACGGGATTTTCCTGAGCAGGGCCGTCCAGGTTCCAAGCATGAGCCCTGACAGGAGGAGGAGGGCCCAGGATGTCCGACAGTCTCTTTGCTCTGGCCGGGGCAGGTGGCAACATTGAGTGCAGAGGCGCCCTTAGGCTGGCATGGCCGGCTGGCTCGGGCACGGTAGGAAGAGGAGCCGCCTTTTTTCAAGGATGCGGGCGGGAGCTCGGGACGAACCTTCGCCTGGGCCTCGGTCAAAGTCTGCACCTGCTCGACGAGAGAAACAACGAGCTCCTGCAAGGTGGCCTGAGAAGCTGCGAGGCCAGCAAGAGTAGGCCTTTTCATCTTGGCATCTCCCTTTCCCTTCGGCTGCCTGCCTAGGGCTGCAGCGGGCCTGTCGTCCAACTCCGGAGCCTCCTCGGCCGTTACATAGCCGTTGGCTCCTCGATTTCCAGGGCGAGTGCGTATCCAGGCATGGGCCGCAGCTGCAACCTCGACGGCCAAGGGAAACAGCATGGGGTCGGCTTGCACGAAAGGCGTAAAGCCCAGAGCACCTGCTGCCAGGAGGGAAAGGCCGGCTGCCACGCCCGAGTCGAAGTCCACGATACGAACAGGGATCTGCTGAGGAGGCACAGCTGCCACCCATTCCCCGGCATCGGTTAGGGCGACGGCCCGGCACGTAGCAAAAGTGGAAGGGCCCAAAAGTCCCGGGTCCTCGGCAGCATCGGCCAGGGTGAAAAAGCTCTCTTCGATCGCACCTGAAGGCAGGACTAGCATCAGGCCGCCAGGTCGCTTCAACACACAGTAGCAGGCACAAGGGGAGGACAAGCATTCCTCCAGCAAAGGGTCAACACTAGGGTCCAGGAGGAGGAGCTCAACAGTGCCCCCTTCCGCGGGAACGATGGACTCAAAGTCCATCTGCTCAGGGCCCCGGCAGGTAGTTGATTACGCCGGCCCCGTCCAGGTAGACCCGGCACTCCAACTCAGATGGAAAAGCCTGCGAAAGCGAGGCACAGTCCTGCTAACTAGATAGTCGTGCTGGCTCCGATAGAGCTCGGGAGGGGAGCCGTTCGCGGAGCGAGCCACAGCGTAAAAGCGGTTGGCAAGGGAGATGCGGGGAGTAGGCTTAGGGGTCTTAGCCCTACCAGCAAGCACCTCTCGGGCCCAACAGCCTGCAACCCAAGCACGCTTTACCCTATCTTCCCCTGAAAACCCAGCAGCTCGAAGGCTCTTTGAGGCAGCAAGCCAAGCAGACGGCACAGGAGGAAAGTCTGACTCGGAGGGCTCGGAAAAGCCAGGGCCACAAGGGCCTGCAAGGGGTACTGGAGTTTGCGAGCTGGGCAAGTCGGCACTTAGGGGGGTCGAAGAGCCAAGTCCAAGCTCAGTGCACACGGGTTCGGGATCAGGGGAACCACTAGTACCCAAAAAGGGGTGTGAAGGAGATGCACTGCACACGGGTTCGGGATTAGGGACAGCTCCTAAACCTGAACGAGGTAAGGAGGTAAAGGCCCTGTCGGCAGGCAAGGGACTAGGGAAGGGGCCTAAACCCAAGTCAGGGGTGCCAGGAGATGCACTGGTCCGGGATTAGGGTAGCTACCTAAACCCGAAGGAGGTGAGGCAGGGCCGGCTCTCGCACCGGAAGCGGCAATGTGCGCAGAGGCCTCAGGCGGGATGCGCGACCGGGTGACGTTTATAGTAAGACCCTGAAACTGCAAAGAAATCTGGGTCACCTCGTCCTCACTGCTCATACAATGAGAGACGGCGGCTCGAGGCAGTAGTGGAAGGACCACGGGGCCGAGGCTGGGTTTCCTGAAATGGATGGAGTCGTGACAAAATCCACAGGGTGGCCGCCGCTCCTAGAAGTCCACCGAGAAGGAAAACCAGAATGAGGAGGGCGAAATCGGGCTGTTGACAATAGACAGGACACCTAAAGCCCCACAAGTTAGAGCCCAAACCCTCAAGAAGAAACTCCAGAAAGTCGAGGCCCCGGGGTCCCATGTGCTCGTAGCCGAAAGATCTTGAGCGGAGCATTCACTGCTTCGCTTCTACTGTCCAATTGAATGTACGAATCCTCGCAGAAACCACAAGGGGCCGTAGCGATGTGAAACATGCTTCGGGGCATGATCGTGCGAGGAGATTTGAGGAATACCATTAGGAAGCCCTCCGATCCCTATCGTTGAAGACATTTGAGGGCTACACAAAGTCACTGACACGAACAAACCCCATGAGCTCTTTTCAAACCCCAAACTCTTTAAAAACTTAGCGAAAGAATATAACGCCCTTTCAATCGCCAAACGCTGAAGCGGCTGTTTTGCTTGGTGGTGCGCCCGGCTTAACGACTTCGTTAGATGAAGGCCAAGTGTAGGCATGCTTGATCTAAGCGCTACAATGACACTGTGACTGCCACACAGCAGGCCTGACTCAACATGCGCCCTTTGACAGTCAATGCCCCAGCGACACGGATCGGCTGTTTTGCTTAGTGGTGCGTCTGGCTTAGGGCAGGAGAAGAACCCACCATCGGCCAAAGCAGGAAGACCCGAACGAGCTACAACCACGACGCTTGAAACTGCGACTGACTGAGAATGCAAGAAGATAGACGAAAAGTCCAAAAACGCGAAAAACCCGAAACGAACAGCCGAACCCGAAAAGTCGAAAAAACACGTAAAGTCTCACAAGTGCAAGAAAAGTCGAAAAGCGTAACAGTCCGAAAAGTACCAGAAAACGCGAAAAGTCGAAACGTCAAAACGCCCAAAAGCCCAAAAAGGCTGAAAAGCACAAGAAAACCCGAACAGTCGAAAAGACGGAAAGCCCAAAAAATCCGAAAATTGCCAGAAATCCCGAAAAGTGGAAAAGCCCAACAAGTCCGAAAAGTGCCAAGAAACCCGAAACGTCGAAAAGTCAAAAAGCCGAAAAGCCCAAAAAGTCTAAAAAGAGCCAGAAAACCCGAAAAGTCGAAAAGTCGAAAAGCCCAAAAAATCCGAAAAGTGCTAGAAAAACCGAAAAGTCGAAAAGCCCAAAAAGTTCGAAAAGTGCAAGAAAATCCGAAAAGTCCAAAACTTTTCGGCTTTTCGACTTTTCGAGTTTCGTTTCGGTTCTCCGCTTATGGGAACCAACGCCTGCTTGCGTACTTAGCCCCCCCACGCCCCCCCAAACCCCTTTATTAGGCTTCGCCCGGCAACTCCAAGACGCCGCAAGGCGCTTTCCGTCATCTCCCCGGCAAGTTCTTAGCCACACAGGCCCCCTCGGCTTCTGACGCCACCTCACCGTCATTGGCACCGAGCTGAAGGGCCTCTGAGCTTCGGCCACTGGCGCACAATCACAACACTTCGCATGACTACACATAACGATGGGCTTTGCCCAGACACAACTCTGTGAATCAGGGCCGCGGCGATGTTGATCTGCGGCGTCTGCGACGAAGAGTTTAGCTTCACAAGCAGCATCACCGCTCACAGTTACATCTCAGTTGTCATGCTTTGAAGTTTCGTCTCAAGTAGATGGAAAGTGGCCAGCTGCTGTCGCATCAGCAGTGGCCTCGAAGCCCATCTCACGCATTGAAGCACGGGCGTCTGCCAAAGAGACCCTGTCAAAATTGCGGGGTAGATGGAGATGCTCACATGCATGCTGACATCAAAAGACAAGGCATGCTAAGGCTAGTTCCGGCTGCGAGTTTCCAAGATGGGCTCGGAGAGCTCCACGAAGTCAGCCAGACCTGGCAAAGGCCAAAACGCGTTGCAGTCGCAGGGCAGTTGCAGCAATGGCAAACGACAACCAGGATCTTCGGAGAAAAGTCGGCCTTCCTCGTCAGAGTCGGGCTCGTTCATGACGGGATTTCCACCAGAGCTCTTCGCCTGACACCCCAGCGCTTTCGAGCCCAGGTCAACTCATGGGCCTTACTCACCTTAGTCAGAATGCAACTTCTGGGCGATGCCCTGAGAGGATGAAGAGCAGTGGACCTGAATTTGCCTTTACTATCCTTTACTAGTACACTGTCGTCCCTTTGTCCGTGTCCTGCGGTTGCAGCCTTTGACCTGGTGAAATCTGCGAAGATGGGCGTGAGTGTTCACACGCGAGGAATTGCTGAGATTGTGCGAAAGCCGGAGTAAGCCGAAGCCGAGAACTCAACATGCTAAACTGCAAAGTTGCCTCGACAGGCTATGCCGATTCGACGATTAATGGAAGACAGCAACTTCTACCTTTGAGCTTCTAAGTCGGGAAGATGATGCCCCCTGCTTGGATTGAAGCACTTGTTTGCCTTCTCCAACAGGTCAGTCACGGAATGGAAGTTCCTTCGCAAGCCACACACTGAACAAATCTCGCTCTCCTTGTCATCGATCAGTATAGCGAGCTTATGCTCCGGCAGGAACCGACAAGCCCTTGAAACATTAGCAGTGTCGGTGCCGCACATTCTGCCGAGGCTCTCCATCCCGTGTTGGTCATCTGTGGACCTGGGTGCAAGAACCAGCGTGCAGCCTGCTCGATCCTGAAATTGCACGAAAGACAGCCTTCGACATGCTCAGTATGAACTATGGCCATGCATCTCTGCTGACTCAAACAACAGGACAGGCTACAAGTTGACGGATTGAGGCTGTCGCGGTTGTGTGGGCTCTGGGAAAGAACCGAGGACAAGAAAGATGGTGTAGCCCTTGGCATCAATGCATTCCGTTCGGTTCTGGCTCATGCTTTCTAGCTATCGTGACTCTTGCAAGTCACCCAAAATTCACGATGGCAAGAACTCTTCCGGAGAGACGGCAACATACGAAACCGTATCAGCAGCGCGATTGCGTGCACTGTGTCGTCCCTTTGCCCAAGCTTAAGCATTCAGCATGATGCTCGTGCGCACGCATGTGCATGCGCGCGGACACGCTCATCGAGATGGTGGTGGAGCTGGTGAGGGAGGGCTTCTGCGACGAGGCCATAGATATCACAAGTTGCTCCACCCAGGATGAATGAGGCCACAGAGCTGAACGAAGATCAAGAACCAAGCGCATGTGGACATGACACATATTGAAATTCAGTCACCTGCGTTGGCATGATTCGGCATGCAGATACAGCAATCCAGCACTTGGGCGCTTCCCAGCTTGATGAATCTCGCTCCCAGGCCCACACGACGAGGCTCAGGTGTTGTCTCGAAACCCCGCCGTTCGAACAGGTTTCAGAATCGTCCTGCTGGCATTTGGGAGCCTCAGCGTTGCTGTTATGACTTGGGCTTCCAGGTGCTCTTTGATTTTTCGAGGTCGACAGTGGCACAACATCTTGAAACCATGACATGCATGAGCCCAACTACACCAAGGGCATGGCCTCCGCCTGGAGCTGTGCCAACCAAGCCTTTGCTATGCATCACTAATGCACACAAACACAGTTCCGCAGACTGCTCAATCAAACGCGGCCAGGACGCAGCCAAGTAGAAAGGACCAACTTGCGCTGGCCTCCAGGCATGCACAGACACTTTGCGGCTTGCAGAAAGTCGCAGTGACGCACATCCTCCGCCATGCAAATTTAACAGTTTCTGCGCCAGGCCTGTTGGAAATTTTGCAAGAGACCAGGTCCAGATCTGCTAGGGCACTCTCTCGTTATTCAAAATACTTTGGAGATCTGAGCGGGCCATACGAAGGCGCTCAAGGTGACTTGTGGAGCGGCCACGCGCTCAGCACAGAGCTTTCTAGAGAAGTCAAGGCAAGAGACGCAAGGTCAAGGTCTGTCTAGTGCTCTTTCAGGTGCTAGCGAACGCAGCAATCACATGACCCTGGAGTGGTTCTCGCTGCCCCTTCTGGCGAAACAGGCATGGCGACTGCAGCAACGTTTACTTTGCTATCACTCGCGACGGCCAAGATGGAACAGGCATGAACAGGCAGTTGAACGGTGACCAGGGACAGGATTCGTATCTGACTTGCAGAACCCTCGTCAGTTGCCTCTTCCTTGTGGAGTTTAGGTTCCACCACCCATCCAGCACCTGCCCAAGCTCGGCACACGATCTCAAATGCTCTGCTGCAAGGCATCTTTGCATTGCTGACGCCGATTCATCTCCGAAGATGTCAATCATCAGTGGGGATACTCTCAGGACATAGACTGGTGCAGCTTTCAATTCAATGTTCCTGGGCCCAAGCTCATGTTGCACATGACCCAAACTGAAGAACTCAGTCTTTTCACGCAGCGTTATCAAACGTACCATGCGCAAACGACAAACACTTGTTTCTGATCAGGTTATCCTGAGCAATGCAAGGTTGGGCAACCATCCTGTGGAACCCCTTCGAGCCGACGCTAAATCTCATGCTCACAATTCGAGCAAGCGGCACCAGATTAGGGCATAGCATACAGCTATTCAAGCAAGTCACCAAGTCGAAGACTTCCATTGACAGTTGCCCAATAGTGACGTTGCACTCTGAACGCTGCGAGGAGTCTTGGTCGCCACACTGAATTCGGCGCGCTCCGTCATTGCGGTCGCTACGGGACTCAGCTACACCTTGGAAAAGCAGCCCGTCTCCGCCTCGAAGCTGCTTCGCAACAAGGCTTCCAACGCCAAAGAAGTGGCACAAACAATGCCACGGATGATATTCATAATGACAGCAGCAATGGACAACATAACAGTACAAACAGCAAATGGGAAACCAGCGACAGTACAACGTGAGTGGGACTAGTAGCAGTAGTCCTCGTCGTCGCGGTAGCAACAACCGCAGCCGGAGCCTAGCGCATCAGTAGCAGTAGTACCTGTAACAGCCGTAGCCATAGCACGAGTAGTTGTAGCAGCAGCAGTAGCAGTAGCAATAGCAGTTGCCGTAGTCGTAGCAGTTTGCCGCTAGTAGTAGTAGTAGTAGTAGTAGTAGTAGTATTGCATTGCACACGTCTCACCGATCCGATGATTCGACGAAAGGCAGGCATAGCCCGGCAGCTCAGTTGCTGCATCCTGCAGTTGAGGATCCTTATGGCATAACATCTACAGACTGCCCCAAGCAAAAACTTGAGCACATCCATCGAACGACCGAGCTTT
>CAJNJA010009979.1:5000-14474 GCA_905231915.1 Symbiodinium necroappetens | reverse complement strand
CATGCATGATCTGTGCATACATGTGTATGTTTACATGTAACACATAAATATTGTAAACAAATAGAGATAGACATAACTTATATACATATATATATTTATTTATTTATTTATATTTATTTATTTATTTGTTTATTTATAATTATATTTATATATATATTTACATTTATATCTGTATTTATATTTATATTTATATATGTACATGTACATCTACATGTACATGTATATGTGGGATGTATTTATATACATACACAAACAAGTATATGCAGCAATTGCTGATCCTTCAGATAGGTGCAAAGGCTTGGGCTTCTTGTGCTCAGGTTTGGCCACGCTGCTGCAGAACCTGGTGTCGAGCTACACACCGCCCGTCCGAGTTCCTTGACCCGAAATGACCTACCCTCTTAAGTTGGCAGGACTTAAGAACATAAGAAGGAGCCCCAAAAGGGCAGGTTATTTGGGTTAAAGGTTGGGCTTGAGGATTTGGGGAGAAATACGGGTGTCAATACCCGTGACTAGCAGGGGGTTCTGGGGTGCATGGTCGACTGCATGATAGGTATTACGGCTCGTGCCTCAGCCGGCAGTGGGCATTCAAAAAGCAACAGGCAGAATCATTAGTCATTGAGGCTTTCGGAAATAGATGCTATGGTTCGGGAGCGGGGTGGCTTCTTGATTTCGGAGTCAGATACGGTCAACAGCATCGCCACAACTGTGGACAACAAGGATGTGCTCCACATCAAAACACTTGTGTGATTTGTCGGGAAGTAACATAGTCTTGATATCATGTCTCTACCGAGCCCCGAAGAACAGTTTCGCAGTTTAGCATGTAGGCCTCCACAAGTGCACAAACAAGCACCAAAAATTCAAGCCTTCTGGAGCAAGGACGCAGCTGTGCCGGATCCAAAGCCCATGGAAGCTGTTCCGCTGGCGATGGGCGCCGTGCGACTCCTGTCGGTTCTTTGCGAGGACGCGCTGTCGGAGTGTTCAGGGGACTGCCTGAGGATCCAAAACACCAACCGCTTGAAAGTGCTGTCATATGACAAAGATCCAACTTCTTCGGGCTTTGAGGTTACAGGTGGGGTTTCTGTAGGAGCCGAATGGAGCTTCAATACTTGGTTTAATGAGACTGCCCCTCGAGGCTCGCTATGTGCCTCAAATCCCGTTGTGCAGCAGCCTATGTGCATAATCCGGTGGGCCTAAAAGTGGCTGGATCTTCGCACTTCCAAACAGGAGGAACTCTGAGGGGCACTGCAGTGCGTTTGCACACTGTAGACCGAGAGAAACGTTCGCAGTCGTTCTTCAACGCTACGTTCAGGCAGCTCGCTCGCAAATCAACTTTCGGCCTCAACTCCGGATGGGGTAGTTTTTGGCTTTAGGAAGACCCCGAAAGCACAGCACACACACACACATATTCTTGCCAGTTGAAGATATCTTGTCAAGTACAAATCCTGTTTGCAGGATACCTTATCTTGAGACCTTCATCTGATGAGCCACCCTACATAATTACGAAACTCCTAAGAACTAAACCGTAGGCCCGAGACCTCCCGTCAACCTAAAACCCCCAGAGCCCTGAATCCCCTAAACCCTACGCGTACAAACCCTATATCAGGGTTTGCCCGTGCCACCCTTATGAAACCGCCTCTCTGAGACCCCATGTGTGACCCTTCAAAGCCCCTGACGGCCCTAACACCTAAAACCCTTGTGCTCAGGACGTCTTCGCTGCAGTTTGGCCTGCCATGGCTTCTCGTCAAGGGCAAACAAAAAAGGATTCCTTTAATGGGTTTTGCAGGGGCCTGGATCATGACTACTTACTTAACGAACCCCTTTCTTTAAAGCACCCAAAAATGAAGACTCCTATATCGGTATGATAGCCATCATGAAGTAGGCGGGTTGTGAATCGGCGGTCTTCAATAGTCATTTTCTCATATCCATATGGGTAGTTCTCTAAATTGGGGTCCTTTTTTGGGCCCCAATAATAGTACGGCACCCATATACAGAGGACCCCTAAAAGGGACCCTAATTTAGAGAACTACCCATATGTTGCGGTACAGCATCACACAGGGTCGTATCCACGAGCCCTCAGAGCTTCGGCCTCAGGGTTTTGAGACCTACTGGGGCCCTCAGCTTCAGCCAGCTATCCCGGCTTTTTGGGGCTTTTAGGGTTTCAGGGTTTAGGCTTTAGGCTTTAGGGGTTAAGTTTAGGGGTTTAGGGTTTAAGGGGGGGGCTTTACAGTAGGGTTCAAGCAAGGTTTAGGGCTTAAGGTTCAGAGTTGAAGGTCCTGCGAGGGCATTGGGGTTCCTTACGGTATACTACCCTTGGGCTCCAGTTACCTAAATAGTAGGTTACTGGGCATAATATATGGTTAGTAACCCACTATTTAGGTAACTGGAGCCCTAGGACTAGTTAGACTCAGACCCCATTGCACCTGCCCCCAAAGCCTTCTAAGCTCCTCACCTGCAGTGTTTTCGGAGTTTCTGGGCCCTGTGGAGTTTAGGGTTTAGGGTTAAACCCTAAACCCTAAACTTTCATCTGCAGTCGGAAAAAAGGCGTCAAAAAAAACTTTCATCAGGCGCCAACGCTGCAGGATCTGCATCGGCGCAGCTACCTACCTCGGAGCTCGGCGGTGCCCGGCCTAGAGCAGCCCGATTTTACCCAGTTTAGGGTCTAGGGTTCAGACAACCCCTCAACAAAAGCTAAAATGAGCGTTTTGGGTTTTAGGGTGCTTAGGGTATCTGTTGTCCTATTTGTGCGACGCAGCAGTCTTGTTGAACAATACGTTCTAGACTGAATTACCTATAGTCTCATTTGTAGTTCCTACTCGGGGTTACTTAATCGGTTCCTAATTATAAGATTGGTTAAACAACAAAAACGAATTAAAGTGGAGACCATAGGTATACTGATCCCCTAAAGATCCCTGAAAGGAACCCTTATACATCCCTTAAAAAGGAGCCCTTAGGTGAACGGAGAAGGCTCAAAGCAAAGTCCTCATAAAGGTTCGGGTTGCGACGAATGTCCTGAGCAGGCACGGTTTAGGGTTTAGGGCCTTTAGGGGTTAGGGGTTTAGGGGTTAGGGGTTAGGGGTTTAGGGTTTAGGGGTTAGGGGTTTAGGGTTTAGGGGTTAGGGGTTTAGTGTTCAGGGTTTAGGGTTTAGGGGTTAGGGATTTAGGGTTTAGGGTTTAGGGGTTAGGGGTTAGGGGTTTAGGGATTAGGGTTTAAGGTTTAGGAGATTTAGTGGTTTAGGGCTAAAGGTTACTGCGCTCAATCACAGAGCATGCCCTTGTATCTCAAGGATCCTTGTTCCTCGTGGAGACGTTTCGCCAGCCCTAAACCCTTGTGCCAGCGCCCCGGAGGTGGCCTCCCTGTTCGCCTGCGCCTACGCTGCAAGCCTCTTACCGGGCTTTGCGCCCCAGGCCTGGGTTCTGACGGCAGTGAGTTTAGAGTTAAGGGTTTGGGGTTTAGAGTTCTGGGTTCAGGTTTTAGGGTTTAGGGTTCAGTTTAGAGTTAAGGGTATAGAGGATGTAGGGTTTCGACTTTAGAGAGTAGGGGAGAGTTGTTCCTCTTCGGTTATATAGGTTTCTGGGTTCAGGCTTGCTTAGGGTGCTATTTACCTTGCTTGTTGTGGAGTCTTGTGGTGGCGACAAGAGGGCACGGCTGGGTGGGCTGTAGAATTCGTCTGGCCTGACGGGGATTTGGGCTGAGAGCTATGTGGATATGCAATGTGACACACTTGGCAAACTGCGTGCATCATCTTGGAAGCATGCTGAGAGAACTCTTATTACCAACTTTCTCCTGTTTGCTACAGTAACCCTACACCCTCAACTTTAAATTGATGTTGCCACAAGAAACCAAGACCCTTGCATCAACACACCGCAATGGCGGTAATCTCTGATAGGTGTATAGACGTCGACTGAGGGATCACGAGGGTGTAGGGGTGTTAGTAAGGCACCATGATTTTCAGTCTACAGTACTGGTCAAGGCGTTTAAGTTTTATTGGCACTTCAAACGGGGTGCAGATAAGCGTCTAGGATTCAGGTTTCTTGTTCCAGGTTTGGCCTTGCTGCCTAAAATCTTAACCTCAATCCTACCAGCTGTATTGCGTTCCAGCTGGGTTTCATGCTGAACATCGCGACTTCATGTGTTAGGTATATCTATCAGGTTATCTACTTGAATGTCTCGCCGTAGCCGCAAGTGTTTCCTGCTGAATGAAGGGTTTAGCAGGGCTGCTTTCTCATCAACATATGGGGGTTTGCGAAAACAGGGGACCCTAATATAGCACCCTAAATAGTAGGATCCTTATTATAAGGACCCCCAAATAAGGTACCCTTTTCGGAAAGTCCCATGTCTCCATGGCCTGCATTGATCCCTTTTCTCGTAACCCTAAACCCCTACAGCAAGGCAAGCCGAAGCCCCTGAGCTCCCACTCCTCTTGGGTTTAGGGTTTAGGGGGTTTAGGGGGTTACGGGTTTAGGGGTTCAGGGGTTTAGGGGTTTGGGGGTTTGTGGGTTTAGGGGTTTAGGGTTTAGGGGTACAGGGGTACAGGGGTTTAGGGTCTAGGGTTTAACAACTCCCATGGCACTAAACACCAGCAATGTTCTCTTGCTCTCAGCCTCCAGACGCTTGAAACCCTCAAGCCTCGACATATCCAGAAGATGCTATTTGAAAAAGTAGCTTCTGGAAGTCCCAAAATCCCGAACTAGCTGAAAACTCGAGTTTTAGACCTAAACATACACCACAAAGCACCCTCAGAGACTCGTCTTGCAGGCACAGCGGCAGGAGGGTGCGTTCGTAGAGATCCTGGCGTACGTGGAGGCACCGCCTGGAAACCCAAAACGACTCAGCCTGTAAGACATCAAAACTCTTTGGATCTTAGTAGGGGAATAGGGGAATCCCAGAATGGGTTATAGGGACTACTATCAGGGTTTGTCATAGCGGTACATTCCCAGCTAAGAACTAGGGAGTAAACCACAAGCTCCCCTCAGCTTCTGAAACCCTAAACTTTTTAAACCCTGAACAGTAGGAACCCTCAGAACAGCCCTAAAAAGCCCTATGAACCCATATGTACAAACCTATAAAGCTTTATAAAGCCCCCGTTGCAAGCCTATACAACCCTATCAGCCCAAGGCCAACCTTCTAAAACTCCACAAAATCTTGCCAAGTCCTTTTAAGCCCGAAAACGCCCAACATAAACTAAAGCCCTATAAAGCCTTATCCAACCCTGTAATATCCTGTAATCACTATAAAGCCCAACCTAAAAAAAAAAACAAACAAAAAACGAATTCTAAAGCCCCATAGAGCCCTATGAAAGCCCACAGACAGGCTCATGCGCTCTTGGCCATGGGCCGCGGGAGGCGGGAGAATGGCGGTGGTCTCGGCTCACTCGGCCTCCTCAGGTTTAGGGTTATGGGACGACCATGGCCATGTGGTAGCTGCACTGTAATATACTACCATATACGACAATGTACCATATAGTAGTTATGCGAGAATATAAATATATAAATATATAAATAGATAAATATATATATATATACATACGATAATGTACCATGGTAGTCTTGCTATAGAATTTCTATTTTCTGACTCGTACATAGGTGGTAATATTGGTTCTGGAATTCGGGGCCATACGCATCATGCGGGTTTCTCTGTCACCTCAATGGCAGCTTTGTGCATGCTGGCCGCAGTTAGCTGCGGGCATTGTGGAGCCTCATATATGTTTTCAAGCTGCGGCTTCATTCCCTCGGAAAACACCCCATCGTCAGACCTCCATCCCAGACCCCCTTAGCCCTACATCCCTGAAAGCAGAACTATAGAAAAACCCTTATGAAAGTGTTACATACCCTGACCCTGAATCACATGCCTTAACCCCCAGCCCCTAAACTTTTTTCTGCTGGGTTGCAAAATGTGGCCTGGCCTCCTGGTCGTAAGACCTCTCGAGACGTCCTGGCTTCGGTGGCGACTCATAGAAACGGAGGTCAAAGAAGGAGTTCAACAACAAAAGTAACCCCAAACCCTAATGAACAAAACCCACCCTCTCAAAAAAGCAAATGTCGCCGGGAGCTGTGAAGTTTGCGCTCTCGCAGGCCCGAAGATGCTGTTCAAGAGGCCTGCTGGGTATGGCTGCACCTCCGGCCCACGCTTAAATAGAGAAGCCGACATCGGCAGTTCTCTAAAGTAGGGTCCCCTTTGAAGGTCCCTTTTTATAAGGGTGCCGTAGTATATTTGGGGGGGACCTAGAAATGGACCCTTATTGAGAGAACTACCCAAATCATGAATAACACGATGCTTAGGGCTCTTCACTATTAATGATACTAGAATAAAGCATACTTGCGAAGCCGAAACAACTAGCAATGCTATGTTCAAGGCTCTCCTTCTAGAGTGATGCTAGAGTATACACCAAAGCCCTATTCCACTGCATCTTAATGTCCCTATAGTACTGTCTCAGAGGTTTTGAAATTTTGGGTTTAGGGGTCCGGGTTTTCGGGGTATGGGTGTTAAGGTCTAGTTGTAGCTTGTTTTGTATTGCCGTAGTTAACCCCAGACTGAATACTGTTATTTAGTGCTTCGTGGTTACCCCCTGACTTTGAACCCAATCTTGAGACGTAAAGTTTGAGCGTGGATGTTGAAAGTGTTGCAGATTCCGTGCTGCTTTAGCTTTGGGGGTGGGCTCTTTCGTTTGGAAGTTAATGAAGTTGCCCCTTGCCGACATATTGGGCCCTATCCCACCATGAAGCTGAGGGTGCACGTCCCCGGGTATACCAAAGTACATGTAAGCCCGGAGTAACCCCGATAATGATTAATGAACTCTCCCTGACACTCTACAAGTCACAAGATTCCTGCAGTGGAAGACTCCCTGGCTGCCTCGAAAGAAGGTTCGGAGTTGACCCTCAACCCTAAACCCTAAACCCTAAACCCTATAGACCAGGGTTTAGGTTTTAGGGTTCAAAGTTTAGGGTTAAAGTTTAGGGTTTAGGATCAAGGTCCTGTTTAGGATAGAGTTTCAGGAAAGCGGGAAGCACAGACAGAGCTCTGAGGTATGCCTTTGTGCTCGAGCGGCTGAGCTTGCCGACATCGCAGCATTCGCAGGTCGAACAATAGGGGCCTCAATAATTACCTATACTATTTTGGGGGGTTCCTTATTATAGTTATAGTAGAATGGGCCCCAAAACCCTATTCCAATTATTAAGGCCCCCACACTATATACTTAAGCCCGAAACTACCCCCTTTAAGCCCGTGAGTATAGACGATATGGGTTTCCATGGAGCCTTTAGGGGATATCTTGTGGCTTTGAGGAGGGACCCCAAAGCCCCACGCGCGTGGGGGGGGGGGGGGATGTCTTGAGGCTTGTGTTCATCGATATATCGTTTGTGCTAGCTGGTGGAAGAGCCTTAAAAGAAGTGAAAGGAGCTTATCATGAACATTGGGGGCGTTTCTACACGTGTCGTAGGCCGGATGTTTCGTACGCAACGATATAGGCTATGCCAGGGAGAGAAATTCGGATTCGGAACCTAAGCCACGCAGCATGGCGGCTTAACACTGATGTGTGAGTCCTTATGCCTTCGTGTTTTCGTTTGGCCTCATTTGGCCTGAAATGAAGAACCCATCCAAGAGCCAATCCCTATAAAAAGGCTGTGATTCTACTCGTAGCTTGGGGATCCAGGTAAGCCCTAAACCGGAATCCCAAAGATTCTGCGTTTCAGGTTTCGATGCAGCACCCGAGGATGCCCCATCCCAGGTCACCCTGAATGCTCTTTATTCAATCCTCCGGCTCCACGTCTTGAGCCGTGCCTGGTTTCACTAATGGGGCCTGCAGCAGGGTCCAGCTGGATACTGCAGTCGATTATCTGCCGCAGGCTCCAACTACCCCTGGGTATAGGAATACAAGGCTCCTCATGATGGCACTTCAAAGCGGTCTCATCTATAGGCTCTGAAGTTGGCATCTCAAAACCTTGCATTTCAAGCACCATGCATTCTCAAGCAGGAGCACACTCCAAGAACACCGCACCGTCACAAGGTTCGGCGGTCTTGTTATCACAAGAGCTGGTGTTGAAGCAACACTAGAAGCCCGAGCAAGTTAGTTAGTGCATTTCCCCGGGCTCCCTGGCACAGTTATTGCTGCATGGATGCCGCATATCGAACTAAGCCCAGGCCATCAGATGGGTAGTTCTCAAAATGAGGGTCCCTTTTTATGTCCCCAATATCGTACGGCACCCTGAAAAAGAGGATCCTGAAAGGGATCCCTAATTTTGAGAACGGCCCATGTGCTAGAGCCTCCCCCTTCCCAGGGCCGGTAACCAGCTGCAAGTAAGCTCTAAGCCCCAAGCCGCCTGGAAGCTTAATGGGATGTTTTACAATATCTTCTAGGTTCTTGTGCATGATAGTCTGTAGTGTTGAAAAGTATAGTAGTAGAGTGTAGAATAGTATAGTGTAGTATAGTGTAGAATAGAATAGTATAGTATTTTGTCAGGCCCTGTTGGCAGCAGCACGCGATGTGCTCAAGAAACCGACGGCCGAGACACCAGCAGAGCTGTCCGCGGCCGAGCTTCAGTGTTCAGTCAGGGTTTCATGTGTAGGGTGAGCAGCTGTAATTTCGTTAGCCCCCATGCAGAGGCCTAGAATCACCGGCTCGTTGCTATACGGGTCTCTCGAATAATTAGTTAGGGGCCGAGGTATGCAGAAGCCACCATCGACAGTCGAGGCATAGAAGCTTCTAAGATTCTAGGGCCCAACTGCCCTACCCCAGACTTCACTGGCAGCCCCAACAGTACAGAGTGAAAGCCACCACAGACATGGAACCTCCGGGTAGTTCAAGAAAGCCCAGAAAGCCCTTGTAGAATCTGGCCTTTGGGCTCGAAGCTTTAAGCATAAGACTTCTTGCAGCCTTGGGGAGTTTGGGCTGAAGGTCCTCGCGGTGCTAACCCTTCACTTTTATCCAACGGCCCAGCATTCTGAAGGATTTAGAATTCAGAGTTTAGGGCTCTAAGGGCTCTCGAACGGCTCTTGGGCTCCAAAGGCTTTTGCTTATCGTGTATAGTCGTGACCTGCTATGGTGCGCGCCTTGGGGTTACACGTGCGGCGTGAGATTCTGAGAGCTTCGTCGACGAGCCGTTCAGGTGAAGTTTCTGTGATGGGGGAATCCTTTGCTTGATCCTAAAGGCTTACCCGAAGGGTCCAAAGGACCCAATAATTAGGTACTTAGGTTTTTCATGGTAGTTATGTAGGCTACCATTTGGGAGAGTATATGAATATTAAGTACTTGGACCTTTAGGGTTAATTAAGCAGAAAAGTACTTAACGCCCTGGGCCCTAGACCTGAAACCCTAACGCAAGGCCCCTAACACCTTCTGCCCTAGCCCTAGACCCCCATGCTACAGCTTGTAAGTTCATTCCGCTGTAAGCTTGAAGCTCAAAGTCCGCACCGAAAGCCCTAAACCCTAAACCCGTAGAGGAACCCTAAACCCTAAACCCTTAAAGGAACCCTAAACC
>CAJNJA010009978.1:0-14474 GCA_905231915.1 Symbiodinium necroappetens | reverse complement strand
GGTCCAAAGGTTTAGGGTTTAGGGTAAAAGAACCTAATAATCCCGAAGGGTCCATGTACCCAAATAGATATACTTTGGCCCCATAATACCCAAATAGGGACTATGCTAAGGCCGTAACATTCAGGCCTATACAAGGAACCCTAAACCCTACGGTTCATGAAATAAATCCTGCATTACCCATAAGGAAAATATACTAGAATTCCCACAGTTTTACGGTCCTTTAAAGGGAACGTAGGGTTTATATCATCAACAGTAGTAAACCCTAAGGGTCCAAAGGACCTAATAATCATGTGCTTGGGTTACGGATAGTAGTTTTGTAGATTAGTACAGATATGAACAGACCATGTCAAGCAGACTGCTCGCAAGTACATCCCAGAGAGCTCAGCTGCCCATCATGAAGGAAAATACCTTAAATTATGGGGTTCCCAACGATTTGCTAAAGGTATATTAAGGAGTTAAGGGGTACTGGGTTCTCGGGGATTCGCACCTGCCGAGCCGCTGAACTCCTTTCCGGGCTCCTCTTAAGAAATCTTGGCGGAGGACCTCTTTATGGTGGTAGCTAAAGTATTGAGTGCAGAGCCAAAAAGGAAAAAATAGAGGGGCCTGAATACTTAGTAGTGCTATCCCTTGGACTAAATGTGGTATAGTTCCTGCAGAAAAGCAGCCCTCATTCTCAGAGTTCTGGCTTTAGGGGCTCTGTGAGCAAGTTTAAACCTTGAAGAGGCTGAGTCTGTTTATTCAAGCCGTTTTCCCCAATCCTTTGCTCAAAGGGTTGGAGTATTTCAACCCACAGGTATCCAGGGTTTAGGGTTCAGGGTCTAGGGTTGAGAGCCCCTGGAATCTCCTCCTGCAGACCCCTGGTTAATAATTCAATAACCCCATCCAATAACAAGAGTGACCTAAACCCCAGCCCTTAGTCTCCTAGCACTTCTGATTAACAACCACACCATCCCTTAATAAGAAGTACATTGAATTTCAACAGGGCTCCTATGGGAACTCGATGTTAAGGCCCTTACAGAAAACAGGTTGGTTGATCAGGGGTTTATAGGCCTTAGCACTACACATAGAGTTTCGGGTACATGGTTTAATAACCGTAAACCCTAAACCCGAAACCCTAAATTCGAAAACCTAAACCCTAAACCCTACATTTTAAATTCTCAACCCTAAACCCTAAACCCAATAACACCTTGCGGCCTTTCATGGTTTCCAAATTAAAACTCGCAGCAATGAGGATCCTGCTGCTCCGGGTTCAAACTAAGTTTAGGGTCTGGCTTTAGGGTTTAGGGTTTTTTTGGTAGGGCTTCTTTGTTTAGGGTTTAGGTTTTAGGGTTTAGGTGTTTAGCTTTTAGGGTTTAGGGTTGTCTTTAGGGTTTAGGGTTTTTGTAGGCCTTCAGTGTTTAGGGTTTTGGGTTGTCTTTGGGGTTTAGGGTTTTTGTTGGGCTTAAGGATGAAGCTCGCAGAAAACTGCAAAGTTTGTCCTCCGTGTCCAGGCGGACCCTAACCCCAGACCCGAAGCCTCAATTGACTTCAAGCCTGCGTCCTAAACCGACAAGCCTAAAGCCCCAAGCCCCTAAGCCCTAAAACCCTAAACCCTTAAACCCGAAACCCTAAACTCCTAAACCCCAAATCCTACACCCTAAAGCCTAGGCCCTAAACCCAAAACCGTGGCTCTGCAGCAAGCGGCCTGGGGCTGAAGGGTCGTGGGGTCTCAGGTTTATGGCTCTGGGGCTCTAGGGTTTAGGGTTTAGGGGGTATTGGGCCGGACCGATTGGCAGAGACCCTTAAAGGGACCCTTGGGTTTATATAATCTCATAAAGCCCTTATGTAACCCCAAGGGTCCCTTTTAAGGGTTTCTGCCAATCGGTCCGGTACCTGCTTTGGGCGAGTAGGGGGTTTATGGCGAGAGAGAGAGAGAGAGAGAGAGAGAGAGAGTGGGTATATAAGGGTTATATAGGGTATTAGGATTAGGGGTCCCTTCTAGGGGTCCCTCCTATTGTCCCTTAACCAAAGCAGGTACCGGACCGATTGGCAGAGACCGTCTCAAAGAATCTGTGCATGGCCTCGCTGTGGTTGGCTCTCCATTCTGTCGTGGCGGTGTATGCCCTTTGGTGCAGTCTTCGTCAGGTCTGAGGGCCTTCTTACCCAAAGCTATGAACCGGAAACCCCAAACCCTCCACATTGACATGAAGTCTCGGGTCTAGAAACTACCCTAAACCCTAAACCCTAGGCCCAGGCCCAGGCCCTTAACCCTAATCCCCTAAACCAAACTATATATCGGGTCTAGAAACTAGGCCTGGCCCTTGACCATAGTCCTCCCAACCAAACCCTATGGGTCCAAAGGATCTAATAATCATGTACTTGGGTTACGGATAGTAGTTTTGTAGGTTAGTGTTCAGGAGAGTATATGATTTTTAGGTACTTGGACCCTTAGGGAAAGGTGTTCGAGGTACATTGGGGTGTGGTCGGTTTTGGCTCGAGGCTCTAGCAGCGCAGGGTTGCCAAGCACCGACGGGTTGTCTCATTCTCTGCGGCTTCGGCTGTATGGTTTAGGGTATAGGGTTTAAAGGGTTTAGGGTTTAAAGGGTTTAGGGTTTCGGGTTTCGGGTTTAGGTTTAGGGTTTAGGAGTAGGGTTTAAAGGGTTTCGGGGTTTGGGCGTTCATTCTAATGTGACCTGCTTACATGCTTTTGCTACAAGGATCGCTCTTAGCACCAAGACCATTGCCAATACTTCCGGGACTGACAGGCTCACTGCCGCTGCCAGTATCAACAGTCTTAAGGACCAAATGACACTGAAAAGTAAAGGCCCTAGACCTGCATACTGTGAATTCCTATACGGTAGTGGAACCTTTAAAAGCCCTTTCAGGGTACGCTTCGTCCTTAGGGATGCCACCACAGTCGCCACCATCACCGCTGCCACCACCACCACCACCACCACCACGACCACCACCACTACCACCACCACCACCACCACCACCACCACCACCACGGCGACTACGCCTGCAAATGCTACAGCTACGATGATTGTGAGTGTTGGCTTGCATGGAAGCACAAGTAACCTTAGCCCAACGCCCACGTCCTGGACCCAACACCTTCAACCGAAAACCCTAGAACCAAAACCCTAAACCTGCAACCCTAGGCCCATAACAGCAAGGCGAACACGATAGGCCGTAGACCCGAAAACCTGAACCCAGAACCCAAGCACAAAAAGCCAAGTACTTATGAACCCAGAGTGCGCACTACACCTTAGTTAAGGAATAGATCCTTTCCCATACCCCCTAAAAGCTAAACCCCTAGACCCTAAACCCCAAACCCCAGACCCAAACACCTACAAGGCGACCTACATCGGCAGTGGGAAAGCAGCAGCTGCTTGATGCCAAAGGGCTTCCGCGG
Source organism: Symbiodinium necroappetens (assembly GCA_905231915.1). Classification (NCBI taxonomy): domain Eukaryota; class Dinophyceae; order Suessiales; family Symbiodiniaceae; genus Symbiodinium; species Symbiodinium necroappetens. The sequence continues at coordinate 11,083 of CAJNJA010009978.1, read as the reverse complement.
GTTTAGGGTTAGGGCTCGTACTGGTTCCGGTTTAGGGTTTAGTACGCATTTAGGGTTTAGGGTTCAGGCTGCGAAGGTTTGGAGGCTGTTCAAGGTTTTTTTTTTTGCGTGGCTCGATGTGGTTTCAGTGATCTTGATGTGCTACCAGTACGCGTTGCACGCGGCTTCTTTGGCGTTTAACGGTTATAGGGTTCTTATTGCAGATATTTTCTGGGGTCAAGGGCTTGCCCAACAGATCCACAAACAATCTAAACTGTGAAGCCCAACACACCCTCAACTAATCTCTATGTAGCAGCAGTGGCTAGTGGTGGCGGTGGTGGTGGCGGTGGCGGTGGTGGTGGCGGTGGCGGTGGGGCGGCGGTGGCGGTGGTGGTGGTGGTGGTCGTGGTGGTGGTGGTGGTGGTGGTGGCGGCGGTGGTGGTGGTGGTGGTCGTATTAGTCGTAGTGGTAGTCGTCGTCGTGGTGGTGGTAGTAGTAGTAGTAGCAGCAGCAGCAGCAGTAGTAGTTTTCGGGTTTGGGGTTTTAGGCTCATCTTTTGGGGATATGTAAACTGTTCGGGTCCCTTCGGGTTTAGGGCTAAGGGACCCGAGCCGTCCACAGCTTGAGGCTGTGACGTTGTGCGTCATCTGTGGGGGTGCCACCGTCTACGAGATTTTTGTGGAGCCTGCAGTCAGACGCTTGATTCTGCGGTTAGCTTATTATTTGCTTTGGAGTTTCGCCTCAGCTTCTGCGTTCGGTTTAACCAACAGATGCATCATGCGCCCATGCTTTCCATATCTTCAAACCGATGTTTAATCACATGTTTAAACCGGTTCAAAACGTACTATTTCGGCCATAAGCCCTAAACCCTAAACCCTACACCCCTGAAGCCCTAAACCCTCAACCCTAACACACCCTACAAACCCTACTAACCCCTAAATCCTAAGAAACCCTAAGCCCTAAAGCCCTAAACCTAAACGCACAAGCCCTAAAGCCCTAAACTCGAAGCCCTTGCTCGGAATTTTCCATGAACCATGAAGCCTTAAGAGGTTTAGGGCTTAGTGTTTAGGGTTCAGGGATCAGGGTTTAGGGTTTTGGGTTTAGGGTTCAGGGCTTCGGGTTTAGGGTTTGTAGGGCTTTATATAACTTTGGGCTTAAAGGGCTGCTTCGTATAGAAATCTGAATAAGTCCCCCAAAAGCATTCCTTTGGGTTTAGGGTTTCGGGTTTAGGGAACAATTCCCAACAGCTTTTCCTCAGGGTTCCTTAGACTGTTTAGGGTTTAGGGTTCCGTATCATAAGTCGACCATAACATACCCACCACCGATGACTTCCAAGAGGCCAACCCTGTGGCAATGCCGAAAGGCACTTATCCATTTAGGGTTTAGGGTTTAGGGTTTAGGGAAAGCTGTTGCTTGGTGTCCCATCCCCTTGGAACTTTCCGAGGGGTATTGACCCTTATGTCAGGGTTCTTTGAGAAGTGCCGGCGCATGAGGCGTCTCTTCAGTGAGATCGCGGAGGATCCTGCGACAGTGTATACCCGTTACCAAGATGCATCCTGTCCCGGAGGAGAGATTCCAATCCTCAAGGATGGGTCCCTAAACCCTACACCCTAAACCCTAAACCCCTAAACCCTTAACCTTAAACCCTGAACCCTAAACCCTAAATCCTAAACCCCTAAACCCTAAACTCCTAAACCCCTAACCCTAGACCCTAAACCCCAAACCCCTATATAAACCCTCAACCCCTAAACCCCAAAACCCGAACCCCTAAACCCTAACCCCTAAACCCTAAGCTCTAAACCCTAAACCCTCTCATGGTGCTCCGCGTGATCGAAATGGACGAGCCCAGAGGGGACTCGAAGGAGTACAACAGGATTTCATCACTGTCGACCAACCCAAAGGCTCCGAGGGACTGTTATGGGAGACACTTTCCCAAATCATAATATTTATTCCTAATAATATAGAAACCCTACATTCGGTTGATGATACAAATCCTGCATTACCCATAATAAGGAATATACCGTAATTCCCATAGTTTAAGGCCCTTCAGGTAATGCAGGATTATATTCTCCCCCTGAGCCCTAAACTTACGACCTGAAAGGGTTCATTCGCCTTTACTGCGTGAGCCCGAGAGGAGCAGCGACGTCTCACCGACCTCGATGCTTAATAGTAATTCGTAATATGGAAACCCTACATTCTACTATATAGGTACTTTGGACCCTTTGGGAGATAGATTCAACTTGGATTCCGCCGCCCTCAAAGCCCCGAAACCCAAACCGGGACCTATAATTAAACCCTAAAGATTCCTAAAGCCGAAACTAAACCGAATCCTAAGCTAGGACCCAGACCCTCAACCCAAAGAGGGCAGGGCCCACAAGACGGCTCCAGCATATTCAAGAGCACATTGAAGTTCTACGCTCCCTCCAAGGCACTTAAAAAATGCGATGCAACAGCACTGCAGCTCAGGAGCGTTGGAGGACAAGAGGGGCGGCGCCGCTCATCTCTTGATTCGAAGCGCGCAGCGGTTCCCTCAACCCTAAGCCCTAAACGACCCATACACGTTAAAGCTTATAGGCCCTAAACCCGAAACCCCAAATCCTAAACGTAGACGGAGGCCCCATGCGTGTACTCTTAAACCCTTTTTTCGTTTTACACCCTCAATACCCTAAATTTCTAAGGGTTGATATATTATAAGGAACTCACAATATGGAGCCCTGAAAAGGGAGGTTCTTTCGGGACCAGACAAACCCCAAGAGACCCCAAACGACTGGGGGCCTGGTCTGGTCGGGTCTTCAAGCATGCGGTCTGCAGCCATGGGAAATGAGGGTTTACAGACTTGAGGAAGTAGGGTTTAGCGTTTGGGGTTTATAGGGTTTGCGTTTGGGGATTAGGGTTTAGGGCCTAAGCCCGCGACCGAATCTGACCGGAAATCGGTTCTTTCAAGCGCCCTTGTAAACCCTGTTAAGCCCTTATGGAAAGCCTATGTTTAAGGCCATATTAAGCCCTTTATGAAAGCCTTATTAGCGAGAGGCCTTCCTCCCAGACCTCCCAACTACCCTTGCTTAGGGGCTGAGTAGGTAACGATCCTACTATACCCTAAGGGTCCATGTGCCCAAATGGATATACTTTGGCCTTAAAGTAGTCCCTCTTTGGGTACTTTGGGGCCAAGGTACATACTATTTGGGTGCATGGACCCTTAGGGATACTTTAAAGGGTTAACCTTTTTTGGGCTAGGGTACCCAGCCCCTTGGCTTCGGTATATATTGCTGAAAAAAAGCCCGCCAAGACCCACTGTGCAGTAGAAGAAAGCGCTCACTCCATGCCTAGAGGGGTCCAAAGTCACAAAGACGCCCGTTTCAGGTTTTACTCAGAGCATCGTCCAAGGCCACAAAGACACCCCGTTTCCGGTTTACTCAGAGCATCGTATTTGGGAACGGAGACCCTATGAGTCGAGTAAAGTATCCTCTTACTGTCCTTGACAGAAGTAGAATACATCATACACGAAAGCCCTCTGCCTCCTTGCGGACCGAATCTACATTCGAATTACGAGCTCTATATGGGGCGCGACCCGTAATCCCGTTTACGGTTCATTTGGATTTTAATGGGGAGAGGACTGGCGGGTTCCTGGTTCCATCTCTACTGAGGACACTCCCGGCGGTGCGTCCCAGATGCTGCCCTTCAGCTTTGCTAATCGCATTCTCGTGCCAAACCCCTACCCTAAGGCTCCTGCACCCTTCTGGTGAGATCCCAAACCCTTGCCCCCAAAGCCGAAACCCTCCCCCAGAAAGCCCAAGACCCTTTCGGTAAAGCACTAGAAGCATCAGAACCCTGAGCCCTAAAGACCGAAGGCACCAAACCTCAGAGCGTTAAACGCGAGTAGCTAAATCTTCGGCCCTTATTCCGCTTCATGACTGCATGAGCTTCAGCGTTCCTTACAGGCTGTTTAGGCACTGTCAGGTTTGGTATATGACATGGCGTCGTAAGAAGTGTTCCCCCCCCCCAAAAAAAAATGCAGTATGCAGTTGTTTTGAATACCATTATCGGAGTTAATCTCCGAACAACAGACAGGGGATCCCGTGCATCCCACGAAGCCCTCGGGCCTTGCCTGTTTTTCGGGGTTTCAGGGTGGAGGGTTCGGGGGTTTAGGTCCTTCGGGTTTATAGGGGTTCAGGGTTCAGCTTCCCTCAAACCCTAAACTGTAAACCCTAAACCCCTAAACCCTAAAACCCTAAACCCCTAAACCCCAAAACCCTAAACCCCAAAACCGGGAAGCCCAAAAGCCGGAACCCTATAAGCCCTGAGCCTTCAACTCAGCCCTAGCGGCCCTAGGCTCGTAGGGTTTAGGGTAAGCCTTGATAGGCTTTAGGGTTTGGGGGGTTTAGGGGTTTAGGGTTTAGGGGTTTAGGGTTTAGGGGATTAGGGTTTAGGGTGTAGGGTCTAGGCTTCGCCTTGAGGGTCGTCATCCCGCCTCAAGGTCGGAATTGCCCTGAACGGATTCCTTGAAGGGCTTCTTCTTGGCTGTTGTCAAGCGTTCCTCCAAGCGTAAGGACGACATGCACCCTAAATGGTTTAGTCACTATACCGGGGTTCATAGTATGTATGATGTGTTACATATACATATATATATATACGCAGGATGATATAAATTATATGTGTATATACATGTGTATATATCTACACACACACACATATATATATATAACTAACCATGCAACATTGGGAGATGTAAACATGTAGGATTTCTGAAAAACCAAAAAACCTAGGGCTTTCGATCCTCTTGAGCAGAAGCCGAGACCCGCAGGGTGCTTAAATGGATCATGGGACTTAGTAGCTGCCTTAAACTACCAAGCCCTACTTTTTTGTAGGTTGCTAACTGCAAAAAAGTAGGTTTTTGTAGTTTAAGGTAGGGTTGAACATAATGTAATTATGACCACCTATATCCCTAATTAGGGTACTTACCCTAAGGGTCCAAAGGACCTAATAATCATGTACTTGGGTTACGGATGGTAGTTTTGTAGGTTAGTATTCAGAAAAGTATATGATTATTAGATACTTGGACCTTAGGGTTATATCATGTCTTACTAAGTCCCATGATCCTCCAACTCGATACCCGAAATCCCAGATTCCGATCCCCTGAACCCAGGATGCAAACCCCTAGGCAGTCAGCCCGAACTCCCAACCCAGGAGCTGAATTACCGCACTGTAAAAGTTTTTGGGATACTCTGATCCCATCTAGAACTGAAAGTGTACACCTTTTTTTGTGCTATGAACTCAACCACTAAGCGTTAACCAGCCCACACCCGACATCCTGAGCAGCTTTTCCTCGGGTTTAGGGTTTAGGGTTTAGCATTTAGGGTTTAGAGTGTAGGATATAGGGTTTAGGGTGTTCCCTCGAGGCTCTTGCAGATGACCATCATGCTCACCCTCCTGACTGGCCAGCAGCGGGGTTTGGCCCCTCGGACAACGATGCCTCAGCGGTTTAACTGCACCTTAAGCCCTAAACCCTATAGACCCTAGACCCTGAAACATCCCCTAAACCCTAAACCTTAGCCTTTTTTTTAAGTTTTATGTTGCTTGTTTGTGACAGGTTTTGCAAGGTTAATCACCCCATTAGAAAGGTTTGAACATATTAGGTTGGCATAGGTTTCTTCCTTCAGGGCTTCAGAACAGCAGCCTGTTCACATCTGCCTTTTTGACTAGTCGCGCCGGCTCTGTAGGAGTTCTCCATGCTCTGAGCACACGGTTCCCAGCACTGCCCTTGCACCTACTTTTTCGTGTTTCTGACGTCAGGTGTTCCTAAACTCTGTAATTAAGCCTCAAGACCCGAACAGAGATATCCTAATTCTTGAAGAGATACAAGTAACATGTGCTTGAATAAACTTGACGAGATTCTAACCAACAGCAGCATACAGAACCGCGAGGAACCTAGTCCTCATTGAAACCACTGAGTCGGCCCCCGAATATCTTTAAGGGCCCGAACATTCGGATTGCTACCGTAGTCCTGCTAAGGTAATTGTGTTATTAACTACAGTACTGTGCATTACTCCTTCTTGATATTGAAAATCCCAAACCCTAAGCCCTAAACCCCTATGTAAACCCTAAACACCTAAACCCTAAACCCCTAAAGGGTTCCTGGCTCGAAGCTTTGGGTTTTAAGGTTTGCGTTTTTTCGGTGTTGGATGGGTTTCACCTCCCTTAGAGTGGTTTTTGGGGATGAGGGCGTAGGGATTAAGTTTAGCTGTCTGGTTTTGAAGTTATTCAAGGGGCTAAAGGAGAGACCCTTACTAGGGGTCCCTCCTATTGTTCCTCTAAGTTATAGGCTTTCAGGGTTTAGGCCGGTTCACTAATGTTTAAGGGATCAGGGCGCTTAGTAGTTAAGTCGGTATGAGTCTGTCGGTTCGAGTTATGAATGCTTAAGTATTACAACTGGAGATACCCGAGGTCAGTCATATGACTTGCTTACTACGTACCCCGAGTCTACCCCGACTCAGGGCTTCACGGATTTGTTGAATTAGGGTTTAGGGTTTCGAGTGTAGGGTTTCAGGGTTCCAGGGCTTGCCCCTAAACCCCTAAGCCCTAAACCTTAAACCCTAAACCCCTAAGCCCTAAACCCCTAAACCCCTAAACCCCTAAACCTTAAACCCACCCCAAACCCTAAACCCTAAACCGTTTAGGGTTGCAGGGTTTCAGGGCTTCAGGGTTTCAGAGCTTCTGCCGAGGTCACTGCGTGGCTTCTGTCTCTGCTGGGCGCGGTACCCACCGTCTACTTGGCCTGTGTGCCTCGCCTTGTGTTATGAAGAACCTTAAACCCCTAAGCCACAAACCCTAAACCCTAAATGCTAACCCCTAAACCCTAATCCCTACAACCCTAAACCCTAAACTTGTGTTATGAAGCTCCGGCTTGGACTGTTGGAGCTTCTTAGCTTGGGTAGTTTTCTCATTCAAAGTAGGGTCCCGCTTGAAGGGTCCAGCTAAGGGTTCCTTCAAGGGATCTACAAGGGTTTCTGTAGGGCTTCTATACGAGTACTATAAGTTTTTTTGTTTGTTTATGGGTAGTTCTCTAAAATTGGGTTCCTTTTTGGGTCCTGTTTTCAAAGGGAGACGCAGTTGTTTGTATGGGGGGTTAACCCTAAACCCTAAACCCTTAACAAAAACCCTGTTCTGTTATGTAGGATATCCGGGCCGGTGAGTTTCTGAAGCTTGTCAATGCGTCTGCATTGTTCACCATATCTTTTGTGCAGGAAAGCGTGCTTGGGTCCCTAATTTACTGAAACTTCTTACAGTCAGTTCTAAACAAATAGCAGTGACAATTAACAGTAGGACTGTCTATCTTCAAGATGGTTGCTATCATGGCTCACGACTTGTTGATAATTGTATGTAAGGCTTAGTCTTTCGAGTTTAGGTAACTAAAGCCGCTTGGGATGAAAATGCAGGTTGAAACAGCTAAACCCTAAACCCGAAGCCCTAAACCCATCTAAACCCCTTTTCTTCGGCCCTACGTCCAAAATCCTAAACCCCAAAGCGTCCTCTTAAGGACTTCATACGGCTGATGATATAAATCAACCCTTCAATACCCAGAATAAGGAGTATACCATAATTCCCATAGTTTAGGGTCCTTAAGGTAATGCAGGATTAAGCACAAGAGCTCGTGTCGGTTCGTACTCTAAACTGAAACCACCAAGAATACCCTAAGAACCCTCCAAAGTCCTTAAAGGAAGGTGCTTAAGAACCTAGATGCCTGTACCCCAAAGCCCAAACACCACATACACTTATATCATGAACAGTGGTCCCTAAACCCTAAAACCCCTAAAACCCCTAAACCCCTAAAACCCTAAAACCCTAAACCCTACACCCTAAACCCTAAACCCTAAACCCTAAACCCTAAAACCCTAAAGCCCGAAGGATCTTTGCTGGAAGCCGGGTCTGCCTACTGCACGATGGGCCGCAATCAGCGGCCAGGCGAGTCCTTAGGGTTTAGGGTTTAGTGTTTAGGGTTTTAGGGGTTTAGGGGTTTAGGGGTTTTAGGGGTTTAGGGTTTAGGGGTTAGGGCTTTAGGGTTTAGGGTCTAGGCCTTCGGTTTTGGACACTTTGGGGCCGAGGTAGGGTTGAGGGTTTCGCGGTTTGGGGTCTGGGTAGGTTGTAGGGTTTAGGGTTTAGGGCCGAGGCAGCGCTTTGGGTTTAGGGCCTAGGGTTCAGGATTTGAGGAGCTCAACTTCGCCGGGTTTTAGGGGTTTGTAGGAGTTTTCTATTCTTGCGACTCTTCAGAGCCGGGACAGTAAGTAGCGTGATTTTGCTGATGTTGTTCTCTTAAGTTAGGTTCCGCAAAATCCCGGTGCAATGGTATGCAGGACATTCCAAACCCTACATAGCCTTGGGTCCTTAGCCGCACACTCTTCTAGCCTGCAACTATGATTGATTTTCGCCACAGTGCCTGCTCTTCAAAAAAACAGAAGGGCTCTGTTTAAAAAAGGGGCCGAGAAACCCTAAGCCCTGACGTCCTTAACCCTAAACCCTGAAGGTTTTGGCAGCCATATGAAACCCAAGGTTGGGGAGCAGAAGGAGCTTGTCATCAACTATGGCACGGAGCATCCTGTCAACAATGCCAAGGGCGCACGTCGTCCTCGCAAAAGCACGGGAAGTGGAAAAGTGGAAAAGGAAGAGGTCGGGGCAGAGGGCGTGGCACAGAGAAATCGCCCGGAACCTTGGCTGAGCGGCTGAACAATTCTGCGTCATCCTTGTGATGCATGACACATGGGCTTTGTGAAGTTAGGCTCTTCTGTAGCAAAGAGTGGAAGGCAAGGGAAGCCAAAGCCAAAGGCGAAAAGGGGAAAGAGGAAAGCTTAGGGTGTGGGGTTTAGGGGTTTGGGGTGTGGGGTTTGGGGTTTAGGGTTTAGGGTTCAGGGTTTAGGCTTAGGCTTAGGCTTTAGGGTTTAGGCTTAGGGTTTAGGGTTTAGGGTCTAGGGCTTCGTCCCGCAAGTCTTCACTCCACTGAAAGGCAGCAAAGATATTCCCTAAACTCTAAACACTGAATCCGTAAGTTCTGAAACAGACAGACATGGTCCTACATTTTGAGGGGAGCAGAGTGCGTTGGGTTTATTCTTGAGGGCTCATGTAGGTTCAGGTTCTAGGGCCCCACGGAGGGCTCATTGAGGTTCATGTTTCAACGGGTTTAGGGTTCAGGGTTTAGGGTTTAGGGTTCAGGGTTTAGGGTTTAGGGTTCAGGGTTTAGGGTTTAGGGTTCAGGGTTCAGGGTTTAGGGTTCGTTTAGGCCGAAACTTCGCTTGCGCAGGCTGCAGGACTCATTTGGATGGGGTCTTGGGTTTAATGTAGGTTCAGGCTACGGGTCCAGATAAGACATCTCTCTAGTCTTCAATTTTTTTTGTGTGTTTCGAGCATCAGCAGAAGTTTACATGGTGTTACCCCTAAACCCTAAACCCTAAAATGAAGCATTCTAAACCCCGGACCCTGAACCTTGAACCCGAAAGTGTAAGCCCAAATCAAGCCCTCAACCCGACGCCTATGTTTTTGTAAGCCATACCTGGACCTTTAAGAACCTGCCTTTTTAGAGTTCCTTCTTCTGACTTCCTTATAAAAGTCCTTAAAAAGGTAGGTTCTTTGGGGTCTAGGCAATCTCTAAATCTCTAAGCCCCTGAGCCCTAAACCCTGAACCTTACAAAAAATGCTAAATCCTATACATCAACTGTGGGAGGCGATCCTTCTCGCAACGCTGACGCGCACCTATTTGAGGACTTCGAGGCGCAGCGCCGTGCAGTTTGGTTTCTGATTGAGGGTCTAGGGTTTGGGGTGGGTGTCGGGTTTAGAGTTTCTCATTGAAGGTCAAAACTGTCTGGGACATTGCTAGGGACTTAGGGCCTCAACATTTTCGTGTTTCCTTATAAAGCTCTGCTCGTTTTACAACAATTTTAGAAGGTGGTCTAAGTGCCATGATGCCTAAAGAGCGACAAGAACCCCCAAAGCCCTTACTTAGGGGATGCCCCTGCAGTTGAGTAACTTGACAAGGCTTAAGGTAGTTTGGGATTAACGGTTAAAATTTAACCCTAAACCATAAACCCTAAACCCCGTGAAGGTTTGAAAATTTGCTGGCCGCCATTGTGGGCTCTTGAATCTCCCCCTGTCTGCTGTCAGGTTCGTCTGCGACTGGGGCGGAGACTCTCGACTTCCTTTACTTTAGGGTTTAGGGTTTAGGGTACTTTAATGCCAGCCACACTAAAAACCCTAAAAACCCTTAAAAACCCTAAAAACCTTCAACCGTAAACGGTTATGATATCTTCCTTAAGGCTCCTAAGAGGGTCTTGGGCTTTCCGGGGGAGGGTTTCGGCTTTGGCGGCTAGGGTCTGGGATCTCACTACAAGGGTCCAGGAGCCTTGGGGTGATGCCATTCCCAGTGCTGCTCCACATCATCATCGCAGCAATGTGGCTGACTGGTGGTTGTACTCGCAGTAGCAGTAGCAGTAGCAGTCGTAGTATTTCAAGCCCCGTACTTTTAAATACTCTAGATTTAAAGGTTATATTTTCCGCAAATCCTGGTTTTGCAGTCATTTTAAAGAAATCTTCCTATATTTAAAGAAAAATCTCGTCAATTAACCAGTTTTGAAAAATGGAGTCTACGAGGGGAATTAGGAGACCAAAAGGTGCTCCTTTACTGCAATGAAAGGCTTGGTAGAGCTTCAATCTTACTATTTCACTGCAATTAGAGGCTTAGTAAAGGCTTCAAACTTGCTACTTTATTGAAATTAAAGGCATAGAAGAGGCTTAAAACTTACCTACTACTTTGCTGCAACTAGAGGCCTAGTAGAGGCTTAAAACTTACCACTTTACTGCAAGTAAAGGCTTGGTAGAGCTTCAAACTTATCATTTTACTGCAATTAGAGTCTTCGAGGCTTAGTGAAGGCTTCAAACTTACTTTACTGCAATTGGAGGCTTAGTAGAGGCTTAAACCTTACTACTTTACTGCAATTAAAGGTTTGGTAGAGCTTCAAACTTACACAGGGGGAGGGGGGAGGCCCCCCAACCATTACAGAGCACGGATTTGTCGTCGTCGTCGTCGTAGTAGTAGTAGTAGTAGGAGTAGCAGTAGTAGGAG
>CAJNJA010009977.1:0-14475 GCA_905231915.1 Symbiodinium necroappetens | reverse complement strand
ATTTAATAAAAGGGGGATAGGATTATCTTCTATTCAATTCTATTCTAGTCTGTTTTCATTAGTGTATGAATACCGTATATGTAAACTAATGTAACAGAATGTAGCACTAGATAACAGAATACAGTACAATACAATTTCAATATGTTAGAACTAGTGTTATAATATATTATAGTAAGTATATATAGCTATACAACAAGTTACATTATGTTATGTGTTATTCCGTTATATATGTACTGTTTGTCTGTTTGTTTGTTTGTTTGTTTGTTGGTTGGTTTATTGTTTATTTATTTACTTTTTATTTATATTATATTTTACTTACGACTGTATCATATACATATATTCAGCTGTATTATGCTATGTCATGTTATGTTATGTTCTGTTATGTTACGCTATGTTATGCTATGCTCTGTTATGTTATGTTGTGTTATGCTATGTTGTAACATGTTATGTTATGTTATGTTATGTTATGTTATGTTCTGATATGTTCTGATATGTTATGTTATGTTATGTTATGTTACGTCCTGGTATAGTACAGTATAACAGTCTAGCATAGTAATTTTGGTATTTCATAATATATTCCATTATGTCTATTGCAAATAATATATTAACGTGTATAACCTAATATAGTATGACTATGTCATATTCATGATTTATTCTATATTTACATTATATTTAATTATGCCATATTATATATACTTCTCCAGAGAAAAGTCCGCTGCAATCTGACACTGCTGTGCCACTCAGGGGGCATGGGGCATGCGCATCTTCTTGGCAAAGACCATTGTAGGTTGTTCGTATGCGCTTCCGGCATGTGCCGCACCTTTGAGGATGTTGAAGCCATGTACATCCAAAAAGAAAGCCAGAAACCCGTGAACTCGTGACTGGTTCATGTACAATGCTGCACAAGTCCCAAACTCATCTCAACAAAACTATTGTGTCATGTGGGCAGCTCCTGCAATGCAGAACTGAAAAAACTCGAGATAGCTCCAGTATCCTCAGATAGACACCCTGAGTCAAGTCGTTTTAGGAGTAGTCTGGGCTCCAGGTGAACTCGATTCCATGATCGAGCGCGGCAGCGAGAGAAGCGAGAGCTCGCCAATGTTGCCGGAGGTCTGCCGAAATCGAAAGGCTGACAATAACAATAATAATAATAATAGAAAAAATGAAAATAACAACAATGACAGCCATAATAATGCTAACAGTAAGGCGTTTGTTTTCTACCTGTTTGGGATGATGCACCCTCTGCGGAATGCTGGCTACCGGCTTCCGGAATCCATGGGATGCGTTCTGCTTCTCCGCAACCTGTACAGAAGTATGACAGTCTCTCGGTTGGTCAGCCCTAAACCCTAAACCCTAAACCCTTAACCCTAGCACCTTGAAGCTTGAAGCTCTGCATCCACGGGTGCTTTGCTGGATCTCTCATCATCAACTTCTCTGCAAAGCACAGCGAAGTCGGCACCAGTTATCAGCATGGATGCTGTAATCTCTTGAGTCCAGCAGCAGCTATATGCTGATGTAGAGAATCGACATGTTCAGTCCGATTCCGGCTTTCCAAAGTCACGGCTTTGTTCATCTCTGACAGAGCCTGGCGAAATGAGGTGTGGGTCCGACAGTAGAGGGAGGGGTGTTCCAGGTCTCATAGACATGCTACTCGCCGAGTTGCGAATTTCAGGTTCGAGGTTCATGTTGGAACACGGGCAAGCTATGACACTGTGCGGCTGCCCAAACCCCACCAAGCACGAAGTGCTCCGTCCAACTCATCGAAAGAAGGTCCTTCCAGACGATGCTCGAGACAAGCGCGGCACTCGCGAAAGTTCCCTTGGCCGCAGTACAGTGTGCCAGCGAGACTTGAATCCGCATGTCGTTTCGTGACATACTTCATGAATATTTTGCATTCGCAACACCGTGACGTCTGTACACCGGGTCGGCCGTGCAGACGGATGCTCTTTGAGAGCGTCCTCACGCCTGAGCCCTCAGGCTGCCAGGACGTGGATGAGGAAGACTGGGAGGTTTCAACGACAGATGGAGGTGCCATGGCCGCAAGAACTTACAGCGAGGATCGTGAACTATCCTCTCCTCCTGCGACTTAGTAACTGAAACTTCGGAAGCCCCAAGCCCGAAGTATCCGAAAACCCTACTGTAAATCCTAACCGCCGCGGTCCTTTCGTAATAGTGCAGACGGAAAATGGGCCTTCAAAGCATCTTAAAGCCGAACCTGAGCCTGGACCTCCTGTAGTCTAAGCCCTCCGCATCCTCAGGCCGTCCGTCTTTCCGCCGGGCCCTCGCCCGCAGCTTGGCCGTACTGCCCGGGACCCTGGGAACTGGGCAGCTAAAATAGACAGCGAGGATGTCGAATGAAACGTCTGCAACATTGTATTAATGTAACAAGCAGAAGCAGTCGACACATCAACTTGACATGAACAGAACAAAGTACCTAACCTCTGTGTGTGTGTGTGCGGGGACTGGGCTATGTTTTCATTCAGTCAGTTTGTTATGGTTCGAAATATGGACACAGAGCTTTTGGCTCGAAGCCTGGAAGCGACTGTACACCACTGCCGCTTAGCTTGGTTCAACCATTCCTTCGTCTTACAAGATGCCTCTTAGGCGGAAGAACTATTCGGCCACATCCCCCCATGTGCCATGTGTATGCATGTGTATGTAGACATTTATATATACACACACATACACAGCTATGTATATATATATATATGTATGTGTGTGTACACATACATACACATGTATATCAAGTGTAGCTGCTTTGTGATGCACGACATGTCGATTCTCCCCTGATCTAGAATGTAAATTTCAGATTCCTTCTCCAGTTCTTGCTTCGCAAAGCTTCCCAATCAGCCGTGTGGATGTTTGAGCCGATCTCCTCAAGCTATCTGCTGTTGCTTGCAGCAATGTGACGGAACCAAAGCAGTTCCTTGCGAGGAGCGGCAACGCTCGTAGGACCGACAGTGCTTAATGTAGAAGCCGAAGTGATTACTAAAATCAACCTTAGGGGTCACTTGTATAGCTATACTAGTAGTTATAGAGGAGCCCCCAAGCCCCTTTTCTAAATATTAAGGCGCCTACATCCAAGCCACTGCAACCGCGCTCTGAAGAGGGCTACTCGCCGATAGCTAGTACTTAAGCATTGAGCCCAATGGTGTCGTGCCGTGCTAGCAACTCATAGGAAGAATTACACACACATGTAAACTGTTAAACTGTGGCGCATGGGTTTCCCTTATATCTATCGTCACGAAATCCATGATTACCGCTAGCCCTTCGTGTCTGCGTTGGGATCCACTTGCAGCTTATGGTCGTTTGCCCCTGCTGCGAAGTGATGCTCGACGATGCCAGGCTGCGAGGGCAGCAACTTTGCACACAGTGTACTATTTTGTTCAGGAAATCAGAGACTGAATTTTCTTCTGTGCTGATGCCGCGTACTCCTCTCGGAGGCCCACTCGCTGCACCCACGCCCGAGCGGCTGCCGGAGACGCGCCGCTTGGGGCAAGGCCTTTATCTCGCTCCACTGAAGGCTCCGGTGCGTGGAGTGGTGCTTCGGCGTTCAGATTTCGCAAGTGGGGACCTCTACGACTGAGAGAGGGCTCGACACGCCTGATTCCCTAAGGACTTCCGGTGCCATGTTCTCTACGAAGCATGCGCATTGACTATTGTGGCCATCCTAGAAGCATCATCATACGGCGACTGCAGCACGGAGTTCGACATTGGGCACAGTGCTAGGCCGCACCAGTGCCGAATCGTTACCAATACGATTCCTCAGGATTCCCGAATCGAATTATGCACTACATGCTATATCCCGCAACATACCACTACAAACGCCTATTCCAAAAGCTAGGGCTCCTCTATCAGGCCCTATGACACCCAATTTAGAACCCTGGGAGGAGCTTCCAGGATGCGCCTTCTTCCCTCGGCATCACTATGCCACAGTCGCCCTGTCCTCCGGTGATGCCTTCTTCCTGCTAGGGGGCAGCAGCTCTGCTTTGTCTTTGGGAGGTATGGGGCATTCTCAAAGGATCACCGTGAATACAGATGACGCGCTGGTGTAATGACGGGTCGCTACATGCATGGGTACAACTGCACGCATGCAGGCATACATGTCTGCATATGCCTCTATGTATCTTTCTATCTCTGTTCGTCTGTAGGCGTGTCTGTCTGTCTGGATGGACAGATGGATGGTGTTAACGTAATGTACTGCTGTATGTGTGCGTCCATGTCTATCCATGTCTATGTATGTGCCATGTGAATGCATGGGTAAGTTGTAGGTCAGCAGTCAGGTATTTGAGTCCAGATTCGTATCACACACATATTTTGCCATCGTCTTCGCTTCAGTATTGAGCATTCCCTATGTAGCTCATACCCATGTGTACTAGTGTTCGCGCACAACTGAGCAGCCAGCTGGCCCCTCAGCCCTCAGGCCAAGCACTTGGCACAGTCCAGTGCGCTTGACAGGGATTCGCCGGGAGTCAGTGGAATAATATGGTAGAAGAAGGTGTTCTGGACGCCACCAGCTGCAATTCAGGAAATGTAGGGTCTGACATGGTATATGGCCTATTCTCTACTGTATCCACGGTGTGACGACCCAATGGGGACCCTTAAACGGATGAGTGTTTGCAATGTCCCCGGTGGAAGTGTGTGGAAGTGACACATCGACTTCAAAGACGGACACGCCTGTGGCACGCAAGCAAGAGAGGAAGCGAGAGACACAGAGAGGGCGAGAGCACTTCAGAGCGTACTCCTGGTCTTGCGTGAGGTAATGGCCGCATCCATCTCAACGACATTTGGTTCGCGCGGCTTTGCAACATCGGCAGCTTTTCGGCAAGTGCCTTCTGTGCACCGCTTTCGCGAACTCCTGCCAGTTGAGCCGTTGAGCCCGACAGCAGGCAGAGGAGACTCGTAAATCCGTCCGGCGGCTTGCTGTTGCTGATGGCACCACACCCAGAGCCCAAGACCTCCAGCGTAGTTGTATGTAGGTCTTTGCCTGACTCGTCGACGCCAGCAGCTTGAAAACGCTGGAACCTGCAGACCAAGATCCGCCCTCAGCCGAAAGGTGGCAAACCTGACTGGGCCTGGTCGGAAGTTTCCGAGCACCAAGACGGCCGCCGTGACCCACTGGCCCCTGTTACAGCATGGAGTGGGAAGTTGAAGGTTTGGCGTGTTCGGGTGGGTTGAGGTTCCGTCTTGGGGTGCGGAGGGCTGTGGCTGGAGGGCTTGGATTGTTCGGCATTCGGCGGTCGCCGTATGAGCCAAGATGAACCTATTGGAAGCTTGATGAATCTTGTTTGTTCGCACTGTTGACGTGCGCTCCAATGCAAGTCGTGGGCTCTCAGGGAATACGGGACCTACTACGAACCCTGATGCTGGGACCTTGACTCCTAAATATCACTAAACAGCAATGATGTAAGGTTTCCGCAACGCTTTCGGTCCCTCCGTCGAGATGAATGTAACGTAAGCTGCTAGCCCAGCCCTGGCCTTGCAAGGACTTGCAAACAAAAACCTTATATTATGCATATATAATATACTATACCATAACGTACTACAACAAATATACTATGATACAATATGCTAGTTGTCGGAAATGTGTGCAAGCTCAAGTCCAAGTTCTGCGAGCCCATAAACCCTGAACCCTAGAATAAGTGAGCTTGAGCCTCCCCTCGGCTGTGCAGTTTGAGCTGTATGTCAGCGTGCCTGAGTTGTCCGGATGGCCGTGGTTACGGTTAGGGGTTTAGGGTTTAGGGTTTAGGGGTGTTGAAGGATCATACTTGTTTACTTCTTGTGTGATGCGGGGCCATGTTCTCCACCTGGCTCTGCCTGTCCAACGTGTTGAAGAGGCTTGCACTGAGCGGATTAAAGAGGGGCGCTTCATACTCTGCAAAAACAGTTCTCGCACCATCTCTCCGTCCCGAAGCTCTGTGCAGTACAAAATGCAGCGCAGTCGTTGTTGTCTCAAGGATGGGCAGCTGATGCTCTCGAAGTTCCCCGGTCGGTCGCGTTTTGCAGCAGCCGGCGTCCTGAACTCGAAAGGTGGGACTGCCAGGGCACTTTACGCCGCGAGTTCGCAAGCAGTGACAGTGAGACCTGCAGCAGCACACTCACATCTTACAAAGCCGTGCGAGACTATGTGGGAGCCGTAGTGAAAGCGGGAGATCCACCCAGGTGACTGGCGGCCAGGGTGCTTTCTGCCCAGAGGACTGCAAAGATGCGTTTCGCCTCCCGCTGCTTTTACATGTAGGCTACAATACTCAGGCAGACTAGCTTGGCAGACTAGCTTTGGACATGTCTCAATGGAGGTTTGTCAGCATTCCCTTGGCTTGGGCCGCGCCTTCTGAAGTTATGTAAACCGGGTGCTGCTTTCGAGTTGTACTGTGGGGATCCTCACGGAGGAGGAGCTGAGCTGTCGGTACGTGCATGACCGGCATGCTGTATGCACGCGCAAGCCACCGGAAGCTAAGGCTGTGTCACGACGAAGACAGCTCTCATTCTAAGTCTTGCATTATGTTGCCTACACATACCGGCAGGATTTCTGGGCTTCTGAGGACGGTGGTCGTACCTGGCGACTTGCCTCGAGTCAACCCCTCCGTGCAGACTCGGTATTGCCCGCTGTTCGCTCGACTCTGTGGATTTGGGTGTTTCCCAAGTAATTGAAGACGCAGGCTACAGTAGCTGATTCGCATTTGTTGTATCGCCCATGCTTCTCATTCGGTATGAATGCGGATAAGGTCGGACAAGGATAATTCGAGCTGTAAACGAGGTTCCCAAAGTAGAACTTACCTGAAAGTATCCCCACCATTTCAGGAAAGCTTTCATCATGCTTCCCATTTTGCTGTGCGGAGGTATTGCATGTGCCGGCGCGTTCCATGGGGCGGGCGGCTGGAGCCAGGAACTGCCGTGTCACGCAGGCGTCCTTTTTTTTCTGAATGTGTTGTTGCATCGGGGCTTTGAACCGTCTTCTACGAAGCTGGTCTGCAAGCGTTGCCTTCCCACATCCATGCCCAGCTCTGTCAAGCATACGGCTCGACATCCTTGTGACTGCAAAGAACTTGGGAGCATCTGACAGGTTTGAGTTCTGTGATGAAATGCGTGACAGGAGATGAGTGCGCTGAGCCTATGATTTTGCGTCGATGCTCTTCCATGCTTGCCGGTTTCCTGCAGAGAAGTGAGGACTGAGTGTGGTCCCGACAAAGTACGAGCAAGTGGTGGTACTGGGAGGCACCTGTCTGATGCCCTCATGCACGCCAAGTCCAAGCAGTCGCTCAGGAAGTCTTCCAGTCCGAGTCCAAGCAATCGGCTCAAGCTGCAAGATAATCCATTTGCTAGCATGGTGCCAGTCGTATTTCGACCGCCACCGGGCTTGGCATGGCCAGAAGCATCGGGGGCTTCAGCAGGGAGCTTGGCACATCCTCAACTTTGCCGGAGACCTTGCATTCACCTTCTGAAAGCCAGCTCTTGTGGAGCAGGCTTGGCTTGCTACTACTGCCACGAAGGGCATGACAACGAACGCATAGCAATGCCGGACAAGCGCCAGCGCCAGCTGCTTCGGACCATGCGCGAGGAGGATGTTCGCACCCTCTTGCGCCCCTACATCCTATGCAGGCTTGAACAGCTAGAGCTCACAGAGCCGGCAGCCCAACTCCTAAATCTCCTCGACCAGGATCAGAGACCGAAGAAACAAGAAGCATTGTTGACATCTGCAACATTGTGATTAGAGAGGTTAGCTTACAAATGGATGTTTAGGTGCATTCTGGGGTTCCTACAGGAGATCCACTCGGATGCGCACGGGGCCTTGGCAGAAGTGGGGACTCTTCGCCCCCGACGTCTCAACCGGGTTCTAGCGCGGATGCCTCTGCAACCACTCGCATCTCGGAGGCAGCAAGGAGCCAACAGCCGGATAGTCGTCATACCAGTGGCAACACGAGCAAGAGAGTCATACTGTGACGACTAGTTTTTGAAAAGCATCTTACCGGCAATGCCTTGAGAGCCAAGGTCAAGCTGTTTCCATCCCAGTCTCCCTCGGCAGTCGAGGCGCAGCTGGATCTCTTGAGGCTTGAGATGTGCCGCATACAGACACTCAAAAAAGGGGCTGTGCTGCAGCTCTAGGACCGAGTTTCTGGGACCACAGCAGTCGCAGTAGTAGTAGTAGTAGTAGTAGTAGTCGTCGTCGTCGTGGTGGTAGTAGTAGTAGTAGTAGTAGTAGTAGTGGTAGTAGTGGTTGTTAAAATCATCGAAGATGTATAGACAAGACCTTCTCTAGGTCAAGGTCCTCTTCTTTCGGCTTTTCCAGCTTGGCGTCCCACTGGTGACCAGTCGACGTCGGTTTTCACTGCTGCACTAGTGTGTAAGAAACCCCCGACCGGACTGGACGGTCTCTGTCCAGCTACTCCGCGGTAGTCCCGCGAGATATTTCGCTCGTTTCCTCGGCCTCCTGCATTTGAACTCATCTGGTTTACTGAGCTGGGAACAAATATAGACGATGCAGAGGTCGCACGACTCCCGGAATCGCCGGTGTGTTTCACAACGAGTTGCTGCTCAGTTTACTGTTGAAGGTAGACTCTGCCGTGTCTCGGTCTGAAAACAAGGCTCGCCAAAGCTCTCGTGGCTGTCTAATGACGATGGCAAGCTCTGGTAAAGACTCTCGGTGCGGCATGGAGTGGCACATCATTGCAGAGCTGTGTGCAGAGGTTTCTGATGTACATCGACCTCTATCAACAGTCCATGCATATAAACATCCATGGACTGTTGCAAATATCTCAGTGTCTCAGTTTCACGATTGCAATGGGGGACCTTGCTTGCGTTGGCCCTTTCCAAGTGTTTGTGCATCAGAGATGATTGTACGTCCGGCTGAATGAGTCTTACGAACGTTGGAGGTCCCCCCATAATGCAATACGTGGCGGTTGTTCCGACTTGGCTGCTCATTCCAGTACTCTCGCGTGTTCAGACAGGTCGCTCATGCTTGGAAGATCAGGAACTGAGTCAGCGTGGTAGCTACAGTTGCAAGATGTTGCAAGCATCGCCGTGGTTTGCACGGGTTTGCTCATCTACAACCTTCCTAAGTTTCCCGATCCTCCAAGCATCCTTCCTGTGTGCACGAGACACCTCCCTGAGAATGCTACACACGCCTAGCTGGAGAGCTGTGAAGGAGTTCGTACTTGCTGATTCCGGCGAGTGCAGGACGTCAACAGTCATCCTTTCTCTTTAGGAAACAGAGCTGTCATGTTTCAGTTGCCTCCAGCAGCGGCTTATGGCGTTCGCTGTCCCCGTGACTTGTACAAAGCCGTTTGACTTTGCGCATGCCAGATAGTACTCAAGATCTTCAAGGTTCTGCAAACAGTTTTTCTGAAAGAAACACGATGCTTGCACACGTTTGGCCTTCTGTCTCGATTCGTAGTGCATCGCAGCTTTTCGCAATAAACTTCGATTCGATATTGGTGAAAAGCGGCAGGCATCGTCCCTGGAATTGGACTTCGTGTTGAACGAGATCTCTGGATTTCTGCAGACGCAGGCTCTACCTGGAACGGCGTTATCACGCCCGATCCTCGACATCAAAATGCCATACATGCGACACTCTCATTATTGTATCCTTTCAAGGTACAAACTTCACAGGAGCTTAGTGGAACAAGCCTTACAGTTAAGGGCAAGCCCAATCCAGAACAACCTCCATATTGTTTCCCCCAGCTGTCACAGATGCAAGGACTGGGAGCCGCGAAGTGCACCGCTACCTGGAATGAAGTGCGACATCCCATAAAACTCTGTGACCCACGTAGGGTCTTTGGAGTAGACACGCACGTACTACACAATGCATACTGACACCACGAAGTGCCGCTTCGGCTACCATTGCGACAGAGTCACTACGCTTTTTATGCTGCTGCACTGCTGCTGTTGCTACCAACTACGACATCCCATAAAACTGTGTCATCTGCGCAGGGTCTTTAGATGTCTTTAGAGTAAGCATCCATACCACGCCATTCATGCTGTCACCACGTATGCCCCGCGGCTACCGTTGCCAAAGACAGAGTCACTACGCTTGCCCCTGCTGCTGGCGCTGCTGCTGCGGCTGCTACTGTAGGTACTTGCTGCTGCTATTACTACTTCTAATTACTGCGACGACGACTACGACTACTGCTAGTACTACTGCTGCTGCTGCTGCTGCTGCTTCTACTACTGCTGCTGCTGCTGCTGCGGCTGCTACTACTACTACTACTACTACTACTATACTACTACTACTACCACCGCCAATACTACTACTACTACTACTACTACTACTACTACTATACTACTACTACCACCGCCAATACTACTACTACTACTACTACTACTACTACTACTCCTGCTACTACTACTACTACTACTACTACTACGACTACTACTACTACTACCACCACCACTACCGCTATTGCTAGTGCTACTGCTACTGCTACTGCCACCACTGCCACTACCACGGCCACTGCCACCTTACCACTACCGTTATCACCACCGTTACCACTAACACTACCACTAGGTCACTACACTGACTAGAGCTACTACTGCTACAACTACTACCACCACCACCACCGCTACTACAAGGTAATGATGATACAATGATGCTAACACTCTTAACCATCGCAGAAAAAGCGACCCTTACGCCGCTCAAATCGAAGGCTGCTGGCTTTTCCGCCTCCTGGTAGGGCTGGTCGCTCGCTGCTGGTGTTGGGTGGGGCACGCCTGGCCGAGGCTGCATGGCTGATAGGGGGTGGCGGGATTTATGGATGGCTTGTGTGCGTGGGTGGGTCTCTGTGTGTGTGTGTGTTTGTTTTTGGGGCTCTGGCTCCGTTCTTTGCAGAGATCGCACGTCTACTGTGGGAAAGTCGCCATCAAATGGGTCGGATGCCTAAGACAGGGCGGGGATGGCATGAAACATATGTTGTGGCGAGGGATACTTTTGCACTTTGCCCTTCGGCCCTTCAGATATCTTGCGCAAAACGTCAAACATGCTGCACTGATTCGTGCGTTTCTGTTTCCACGTCTGACCTCTTGAATGAGCGCAGAGATGCTGAATACGACAGATGGATGCAGGCACTGATAGACAAAGCTTGTCAGTTTTTGTGGTATCTGCCACGGATACTTGTTGCCAACTTAACTCGTGTGAGTCACAAGAATCACTTTGGCGCCAGGACGCCGCAGGGGATCGAGCACATGCCGGTGGAAGCCGTTTCTTGGACGACGCCTGGGAGGCGGAGAGGGATTCAGGATTTAGCTCCAGCACTTGCAGCTTGCACTCAACTGCAGTCAGTATCCCGGCCGCTTTCCTTGACAGGTTCGCTTGGACTTCATCGAGAGCATCTTCGGCCGTGAGCAAAGTATATAATCAGGTTCTCATTCTCATGGCGACCACCGCATTTCCAAACTTCCAAGCCTGGGCACGTCTTGCCTTGCATGTCTCCCTATGCGGCTCTTGGTTTGTCTGACGGAATCGAAGCTTGGACGGGCTTCTTTTGCTGGGAGCCGTGCCTGCAGCTCAGGCACATTGCAGGCACGCGAGCTTGCAACAGCAGAAGCTCCCGAAGGTCGCGGAAGAAGCTCAGATTATCAAGCTTTTTTAGTCTCAAACATTCCATTCATAGATTGGTTATCACTTCAATGCTTGATTGTGCCTGCGCTTATTGCCTCATTTAGAGTCATGGTGATGATCATCATCGTGATACTCTGAGCCCTTGCTTGCAGTAACTACTCTTATCATTGTGCTTTGTGTTCCCGTTGTCACGACGATTGATAGCAGTGCATTTGCCAGTGTCAGTGCGGTTGCCCCACGCAGCCAGAATCCAGAAGCCCTGAGCTGTCTGAGGCGATGAAAATGGCTTTGACAGCCACATGGCCGCGTTTGATGCGTCGGCGTCGCTGTCAACCGCAGCGGGTGCTTCGCCTGCGCTTGGCTTTACATGGATGGAGGTGGTACTTGTATTAATTGACTAATTGGTCCTGTCGTTGTCCTTATTTTCGTGGTTGTTGCTGCCGTTGCCATTTCTTGCAGTCTATTGTTGCTGCTGTTGTTGCTGTTGTTACATTGTGCTGAAGCCCGGTGGTGTTTCTTATGATTATTCCAATTGCGATCAATCGTTCTTACTTTGCAGTCGCAGCAGGATTGTGGTGCCTTTACACTCACACAGCATCCGAGAGAGTACAGGCAAACACACGCAGCCACTTGTTCAAGTGCATGTGCGATCATCCTCTGACGGTCCTCTGAGATCAGCAGGACAAGTAGTGCCTGGTAATGCCTAGTATGTATCCTCTATGGCACACGAGTCTTCCCAAGCAGGTGCAAGTACACTTAGAGTCCTGACAACAGCTACGCACTCGCAATTCTGGCAAACATTGAATTTGTATTCGTATCGAAAAAATGTTGGCAATCGCAGAGCTCCCAGAAAAAAACAGTAGATACTTCATACTGTCAAGGCCAGAAGCAGCACCAAGAAGGCCAGCAAACAAAATATCACAATCGAAATCCTAGAGCGGCGCCCTGAAGCAAACATGCATCAAAGGCAGGCTCTGACTAGCTGAGTAGTGTGTCCTCATGTCTTGCAGGACTCACATTTCACAGCAAAACAGTCGAGCCCCCTTCCCAAGAACACATGCAACAGCAGATCAAGCCCCTTCATCGTGAGTCGTAAGGCTACAGCGTTACCACAGGTAGGCAACTGTCTCACAGACCCTTTGCAGTTCAAACGTTTAACGCAGGCAACACATGCTCCACAGGCTCTTGCGGTAAGCCCAGGCCCACCACCGTAAACCCAAACCCATCAAACCCAGAAAGGCTGAAACCCGACCTCAAACGTAGAAGGCAAAGCCCGGAAGCATGAGACCACGGACGCCAAGCCCATCAGCGCTTGATTTTCAGGCGAGGTGTGGCCCCGGCCTGGTGGGGCAGTCATGCTCCGATGCGGCATCGAGGTTGCAACATTGAGGTTTTGGCTCAGGGGCCCTGAGGTTGAGGTTTAGTGGGCAAGAGGTTCGAGGGCTCTCGGCTTCTTTTTGGCCAGTTGCGGAGCGGGCAGAGGTTAGTTGATTGGTTGGGTGTCCTGGTGTTGGGTTCGGCCGGTGTGCTGCTACACGTCAACGAGGAACACCCGCGCTTCCACACTGGATCATCAAAGGCAAATTCTTTAAGTTGGACTGCACGTCAGACAAGGTGGCAATAGCTAAAGAGTTGCAACACTCTTCAGGCCGAGAGAGCAACAGGCGAGCCCGACACTTAACTTAACGCGTTCATTGCTGTAAGTAGCTATGCCGCCTGCGTCGCTGCGCTGCTGCATACTGCTGCTGTTTCCACTGCTCTCCATGCAGGTTGTGCGGCATTGCTTCCAGCTCTTTCTGTCCGTTCTTGTTCTCGTGAGTGTCACTGGTATCGCTAGATAGCTGGCCCAGCAATCTCTGCTTTGAAACCACATCTTGAGCCCACCGCCTTTTGGACGATACAGTGATGTTTAGTTTCATCCTTGCCGAGCAGAAAATCCCTCGAAGGAAACCCGAACGCCCCGAACCCATGCTGGCACTGGAAACCCAAGGCCCCAAAGGTTTGAAAGTTGCCATCAGCGCCTTCTCAAAAGGGTTGGGGATGCTCATGCAGACTCAAAAAAAGCCTCAGACCTTACGCCGAACCGCAGCACACCCAGGACAGGTGTATCTGGCACCCCTTGCTGCGCCACATGCCTGGGCTCCCTCTGCGCAGCTACGCGAAGGCTGCGGCCTCAGAAGTTTACGTACATTCATCACTACGACGAACAAGCCACCAATCCAACAGAAAAGATGTTCTGTGCTGTCAACATACGTACACATGTATGTAATCATACATTTGTGTCTCTCTCCCTCTCTCTCTTATATACTATCTACCTACCTACCTACCTACCTCCCTGCCTGCTTGCCTGCCTGCCTGNNCTATCTATCTATCTATATGTATACATCTACACATGTTCACACATACAAATGTAAGATTTTGTATTATCAGAAATGCTCCCTAGCATGCCTAGCATGCATGAGTCCGCATTACATTTGTTTGTGAGACACGGTGACTGTCCTTGTAGGAGGTCAGTGATTGCGATCTCGGGATGCAAATATGATCAGGCCAGCTAGCTGCTCCTGAGCATCTGGCATCCCTTATGAGTTTTTCAACAGCAAAGCAGTAGTTGGCGGTATTCGCATCAATGACACCAATGGGTAGTCAGCCCGATGAAGCTGTGGGCCCCAGCATACGATGAGCTCGAAGCATCCGGACAAGGGTCCGGTACGTCTACGAAGCTTTGGCCTTGTCTTGTCTGAAAGTGTCATTCAGTCTCCAATGACCAGAACGGCAGCAAACCATGATAGTGATCTATGCAGACACAGACTTGCAGTGGACTCGTTTCTACAAAGAGCTGCTTGAAATGCACAATTTACCCAGTGACGGGGGCTTACAATTTCTTATTGCAATTTCTTATTGCAGTAGCAGTAGTAGTAGTAGTA
>CAJNJA010009976.1:4006-14475 GCA_905231915.1 Symbiodinium necroappetens | reverse complement strand
GTCCTCGTGGTCCTCGCCGTCGTCGTCGTACTAGTACCAGTTCCAGTACCAGCACCAGTAGTAGTAGTAGCAGTAGTAGTAGTAGTAGTAGTAGTAGTAGTAGTAGTAGTAGTAGTGGTGGTAGTAGTGGTGGTGGTAGTAGTAGTAGCAGCCCCTAAACCCTAAACGTAGTAGTAGGAGGATACTTTAGGGCTGTCTCCCTTGGAGCTCTTTTTGTTTCAGATCCAGCAATTGAAGAGGAAGCTTTGCACTACGAAGGTCTGCGGCTCACTTCTCAGCCTGCCGACGAAGAAGAAGACATGCTCTAAGTCGTCGTCGTGGCCATAGGGCTCATTGTAGACCACCAGCAAAGACGGGCTGTAGCAGCAATGGCGCATAAACGCAGTGATCTTCTCCACATATTCTTTGAAGCCTTCTGGATGTGCTCCTGCCTTAGTTGCTGAGCCCATAGGCCCCAGAAAATGTACGTTTTCAGCTCTATGAGGGCTAATATTTTCCCAAGAAGTGTAAGATGCACTTATTCAGCGAATTCAGCGAACCAAGCTGCTTTATCATTTAGATCGAGCCAAACATCAAGGACTCCAAGCACCTGGTCTGTGGACAAGGGCACATTCTGCATGTTGCGGTGAGTCAGCGCCCACTCCAACAGCTCCGACTGGAGTCTCGGGAACTCATTGTAGGTGTCGAATTTGTGCCACCTACGAAAAATATCCGCAGGATCCCAAGACATATCGACCATGCTACGCAAGAAGTCCTCTGCCTCAATCATGGGCGGCTCCCGCTGCAGAAACGCAACCGCATCCCCAGTCACGACAGCCTCGTCTGGGAGTTCTTCAGCACCGGCAATAATCCCCTGCAGGAAAGCCGGAATTCCTGGGCTTTGACGTAACCCAGGAGAAAAATAATATAGACTTTTATGTCATAATAGTTCCATTATGGACCAGGTTGCAAACAAGTATTAAAGTATGGTACTCCAGAACCCAGATTCCAAGGCGGGGCTCCAGGCACTGCTTCACCTGGGTTGCTTTTACGGAAATTAATTAAGTTACCCTTCTGGGGATCTGTAGAAACTAATGGAGCTTCCTTACTCTAACCGTTTGATTTATGTTCCTTAACAGCAACCCAGTCACTTGAGCAACTGTGTACGGGGCTGGTACTTTGATCTGCACCACCTGGCCCGACAGCATTTCAACCGTCAGCTGTTTCCCTTCGCTGGTCTCCTCGGTCTTAGCGGCCTCGTCCTCCTTTGGAAGCGTGATGGCTGGGATCTTCGCATCGTCTATGAAGTATACATCGTTGCAAATGTTCGTCTTCGTGTCTATTTCGATCTCGAGTATGTGCTGCCAGTGTGGCGCAGCTTCTGCCCAGTTTCTTAAGGTGTCACAGATGTAGTCCCGGGTGATGTCGCCTTCGGGTATGAAGCTGCTTGTTGCTGTCTCGTTCATGGCTCCAAGTAGACGGAGGAGCTCTGCTATGATGGTTCTTTGAAGGTCTAAGGGGGCCCCAGGCTCGTAAGGGCCCGTTTAGGGTTTTGGGTGAACGCCTCTGCAAAAGGAGCCACTTGCTATTCTGCCTGAAGCTTTTGGCAGCTTGAGAAAAACCCTGGCCGGGAACGCCTGTCTGTTTGCCTGCGCTCTGCCAGATTTCTCGGCACTTTCATGATATGTGCTTGAGGTCATGAACGGTTTAGTTTAGGCTTTCAGGGTTCCATGAGGGGGAAAGACATCATTGCTTTTGCGATAGGGGTTCCTACGCACGATGAAGCATTGCTAGGCAAACGGGCGATGTAACTGAACATATGTAGGAACCTGATTAAGAAAGCCTGGTCCTACAACCCCAAAATATTAAGGTTCATATATAGAACCCTAGTCAAGGCCCAAGATTTCTTACTGAGGTTTCCATATCAAAACAAAAGCTAAATCCGTATCTCACAGAGAACTTGAAGCCTAGAGCTGATATCCAACATGAATCTCCCAGCCCTGAAAATCATCAGCATTGCGTTACTTACTTGTCCAATATCCTCGGGGAACTAAAGGATACAGTAGAAGCCAAAGATACAGGACGTTGTTGTCGTGTATGGTGAGAGTCTCGGGTTTGCCCTGTTCATTTGCCGCAATGTTGCTGACTACTACCTCAAAAAGGGTAGTCCAGTATGACTAGAGAACAGACTTTTCGCTATAGATAGGAAGCCAGGATCTCATGTAGTTGAGTCTTGTCAGCAGTCTGGCTGCAGCTGCATACGACAAATCCGGTCGGAGTTGCATAAAGTATTGCTGCAGTTCATTAGCGCAGATACATGCGCTTGGTTTAGGGTTTGAGGGTTTTGACATCGTACACTTCCCGATTTTTGCGTGTCATCCTTGCGCAGTTTTAGGGTTTAGGGTTTGGGGTTTAGGGGTCGTAACAGCTAGAATCGAGTTTGGGTTGGCAAAAGAATAGTTACATGGGTAGTCCTCTAAATTAGGGCCCCTTTTCGGGTCCTATTCAGAGAACTACCCAAAAAGGGAAGGATAAGCTCTCGGATTTATTCGACGTCTACATTGGACCATCTCGGGAGCAAGCGAAGAGCGGATCTTTTACCCTAAACCCTAAACCTTAAACCCTAAACCCGAAGAGCGGATCTTTGTCATTAGCCTTCAGACTGACCGGTGAGCGCTTTGGAGCTGACGCCACTGCCGCGTCATGGTGGTCAGAAATGCCACGATGGTCTCCTGGGGAGGAACGGTTTAGGGTTTAGGATTTCACGCTTTTTCGGGTTGAGGGTCCTAGTTTTACGAGATGTTCTGGTATGTTCTGGTGGGTTTTTTGGAATACACTCTGTGACAGTCACAGGGGTCCTACAAGGGGGAGTAGGATGCACATGTGATGTGAACCCGGCGGCAGCCTTTCTCCTCAAGCGCCGGAAACGTTCGCTGGCCGGGCATCTCTCGCAGAATTTCATGAAAACCTCGTGACAAGCCACTAGCCCCACAACATTATGGGTTTTAGTAACTGCATGATGCAGAAGCATTCGCATCTGAGATCCGAAATCGTGTCGGGGGGTGAATACCCCCGTTTCGACTCGAAAGCTCTGGTTGGTGTGGCTTGGGGCTACATCTGCCATCAAAGTAGTAAAACTGATGCCTTCAGACCGAGATGACACCCAGACCCCTGTGAGGTCCAACGCTAGAGCTGCGGTAAGTGGAGTCGTCATCCTTGGCTTTGAACTTTGCACCCCTCCTAAGAATAATAAAGATGATCCTTCCCCGGCAACTGAACACCAGTGCTTGAAGGTTCGTGGGTGACGATAGGTATGGATGCACATTAAGCAGGGCTATATGTAGTCATGAGTGTTGCTGCCCTGATTATGGCCCCTGATCCCCCTTAGCTCTGAACCCCCAAACCCTAAACCGTAATTATGATCCTGCTTACTATGTCCCCTGATCCTCTAAATACACATAACCCAGGAGTACTGGCTCAACATCGAAAATAGCTTTCAACCTTCGAGAAGCAAGGTTGAGGGTTTAGGGTTCAGGGGTAGGGCTTAGGGTATTGGCCACATGTTATCCAAAAAGCTTTTGTTTCAGCCGCGACCAAACCTAGGCCGTTCCCTTCGGCCGGGCTTTGCCGCACCTAGGACTCTCTAATCTACGGCGAACGCTTTCTGAAACAGCAACTAGCACTGTAAGGAAGCCTCAACCCAAAGCTTTTTGACACACCTTAGGAGTAATAAATATTTTTCCCTAAACCCAAAACCTAGACCTTTGAACCATAAACCCTAAAACCCTAAACCCTAAAAGCCCCAACTGCCCAAAATCCTAGACCTTTGAACCATAAACCCTAAAACACCAAAGCCCTAGACATCTTAACCCACCCAGAGCTTGCCTCTGCCTTACTTCGTGCGCAACGCTCACGCTCGACATCAGCGCCTCAAGTAGGCATGATTGAAGGCTTTAGGGTTTTAGGGTTTTAGGGTTTAGGGATTTAAGGGTTAAGTGTTTAGGGTTTGCCGTGGAATCGCGCGTAGGCGGTTGTATCTCACGACAAGGTTGTGTCGAGTGCATCGAATTGTGGGGCGATGAGAGGTGAAAGCCTGTCTTTGGAAGGCTTTTCCTTCTGTCTCTCCCACCCCTGGCCATCCAAGGCGGCCAAACCACCCAAACCTATTACTTTTCGTTTAGGCCTAAACTAACGCCAGTTTTCTCCTTGCAGACAGGGCAGGAAGGCAGGGCAGGGCAGGGGGGTTGGGCCGGCAGGACAGGGGAGGCAGGGCAGGGCAGGCATAGCCCAGGCCAAAACCACAGTACGACGTGGGTGCTACGGCCTTATGGCTGTGGAGAGGCGGGCTGGCGTATTGATCGGCCTTTCGCGATCGGTTGCGAGTGGCTTAAACGCCGCCCACCCACAGTAGGTGGGCGGCCTATGCCTTGAGTTTAAGGTTTAAAGGTTGAGGGTTTAAGGTCTCGACTCACACACTTGCCAGGGTTTAAGGTTTAGGGGGTTCTTGGCTGCAAGGGCTGGGGGTCTGGAGTTAGAGCATTAGATTTCAGGGCTTTGAGCTTTCAAGTTGAGAAGAATCGAAAGTAGAGGCAAAGCAAAATAACGAAAGATGCGCATGTGCTTCGGTAAACCGCAATCTCTCTACAACCGCTGTTGCCCCGCTTGACCCTAATGAACAGTAGGGGCCGTAATCGCTAGAGACTATAAGACAGTGACCATGACCTTAACATTAAATTAAACACCATAATTATGCATAGCTGGCCATGAACCTGTTTCGATCTTGGGCTGCAGAACCGGAGGTGTATATAAACTCAAGCGACTGCCATTTCGTGCTCTGCAGTATGACGAATACAACTACAATGTAGTCTCTAGACTCTCGACCGCTGACATCTTCTTGCATCAAACCTTTAGCCCTAAACCCAAACCCTAAGCCCTAAACTTGTGAAAAGGTGGCGTCGCGGGGGGGTTTCGGATCATATTCCTCGCTGCTTGCATCCTGCGGCAGTGCGTGCGAGTTCGCCAAGTCTGCATCGCTGAACCCAAAAGTGCTGGAAAATGCTGGAAATTTATGTTCTATTCCGTACTATGGATACTGCAGGATTCTGTCCACCGGCAGTAAAAAGGGTCGCGGCGTGAAAACTAATCTTAGAACCTTGGAGAAGCCAAAGGGTGAGTTTCTGAGCAGAGCCCTTCAGCCTAAGGGCACGAACCCTCCTAGCCATGCTCCCCTCCACGAGATATTCCGACACTGGCAACTCGAATCCGAAACCCTTCCACCCACTTCCTAAGCCCCTGACCCGAAATCTTAAACCCTAAACCTTAAGCCCGAAATTCTAAACATGAGATCCCAGTCCCTCAAGCCTAAAATACTCAAATCCTAGGAGCCCTAAAGCCCTGCTTGGAGGTTCACGGGTACTTATAAGTAGGGTTATAAGTCCCCTAGGTATGGGTTATAAGCATAATTCCCCGACTTAAAACCCTACTTATAACTACCCATGAACCTCCAAGTAGATCCCTTCTGAGTGAGCTGCGTAGCTTTTGGCCTACCTCTGAGCACATCTGTAGCAGCGCCTGGCGGCTTAGACAGCTTCCTAAAAGAGCCGAGTAGCAGGGTTTAGGGTTTAGTAGTGTCGGGTTGTGGGTCCTCGTGGCCGCTCGACGAGAAGCAAAGCCAGGAGCCCCTTGCGGGTCCCAGATCGCCTGGGGGTACCCCGCAAAAAAGGGCCTGGAGTAATTAAGGGTTCCCCCCCAGACCCTGCTAAACAGACCCCCAAAAAAACCGTGGCATTGTGTGAGGCGTAGCCGAGTCATTTCTATACCGGGAGGCTTTACCCTCCCTCACCGTTCTGTCGGGCAAATACGTGCATGTACGGCTACCCACCATTAACACCGTTTATGGTTTTGGTTCTCACACTCGAGGTTCTTGGTGCATAGTCGTTGAGGCGAAACACATCCAAGACTGTCGATATGGCCTATTCCAAACCACAGTACCTAGATTCCAGACAACTTTCAATCATCTTCGGATTGACTTGTCCAGGCATTCTTCATATTAAGGGCAAGGTAGGCGCTAACAGCCCGGTACCATACAAAGTAGGCTAACCGGCGGGACGAATCCGAGTTCGGGGTCGGGTGAAAGTAATTTAGGGGAATGACCAAAGCGCCAAGGCCGAGAACACCCAGGTACTATCGATCGGCTGACCAGTGGAACTGTTGTCAGGTTTTCCATTGTTTAAAAATTGGCTGAACGCAGAATAGGCCACAACTCGCGCTACCCCACTGCAAAAAGACCCGTAACATATCACAGCAGACCTCCTATACTGCACTTCTCACCCTATATTGCATAAAAACTGCCGGTCTCGTGTAATCAAGCTTCGAGCTCGGAAAACCCCACATGCAAGCTTTCGCAGCACCACGCCAGATCATGCTCCTTCGTCCTAGCAATGTGAACATCACCTGCCAAGCATGATGCTCATGTAGGCCCGGTAGTCCGGCCAGGATCTTGTGCTGGAGGAAGATTCTTTCCACGATGATCCCTTATGGAATAGCCAACGCGGTCTGCCAGCTGATGACGCCAGATTACCACTCAGAACAGCATGCAGGAATGTTCCTCGCGTGACATTTGCTTCACCTTAGAGGGTGACATGTCGGCCAGCATGTCTGCATGTGCATAGAAAATGATGCCCAGCAGCTCCTCTGCTTCACAACTCAATTCCGTGGCAAAAGAGCCATCGCTGGCAGACAGCTCCTGCTACATACGGCTACATCTGGCCATTCTACAATGCTCGAAAAACAAAGCCTTCTCAAGGATTCGAAGCACTTCCCGGAATGTCATGTTCTGTTGCTGCTGAATGCCTTTACCTCGCACACCATATTGAAGTTCGGTTCATCGCGTGTGTAAGGCTTCAGGTTTCGGAAGTCTAGGTTTTGGAGTTTTCAAGCAAGAGCCCAGCATCACCAAGCTAGCGGCGATGATACATAAGAGCAAGAATACCTCAACTCCGTCTTATGAGTATAGCAGAATATGCCCCAAGGCCTTGTTCCATCTATGACCTCGGTATTATCCCCAAACCCTACATCCTTACAAACTTGCATCTCGCGCAGACCCGAGTGTTGCGGCTTGTTCAGTCCTATACTCCAAGAGAACCGGGATAATTAGTTGTATTATTTCGGGAAGAATTCCTTGATGTTTCTTTACCGTAATGTCGTAATATCTGCCCAAACCCTACTCTACGTCTGAAAAAGGCCGGCCCTATGCTCCCCTGGCCCACCTCTTCCGTGCTCCTACGAGAGGCGACCTCTGCAGGGGCTTGTCGGGGTCCCGACAGTGCACGGACCAAATACAAGCTCTCTTTCTCGCTCTCTCTCTCCATCTATATACATGTTACCCACATAACATTCAGATGTACACTCATATTCATGTACATAGAGAGAGAGGTATGTACCTGTATGTATGTATGTATGTATGNNATACACATACATACATACATATACATATACATATACATATACATATACATATACATATACATATATACATATATATATATATATATTTCTATGCTATTTCAGGCTCTAACAGACACAATGGCTCCGCCTATGTTTCCTCATGGAATGGAAACCACAGTTTTCAATGGGAACACTACATAACTTGCTAACAGTTTCTCACAGTGGGTTGAATGACTTCACCCGCGCAGTGACAGAAACTGTGGCGAGAGTCTGCTTACAGCGCATGTTGGCATCAGGTAAGAGCGTAGCGTGCAGAGCTTATCTCCCGCCACCCCTTTCGCTCAAGGTGTTCTGGCTTTAGGCTCCCTATAAACATCACTAAAGCCTAAACCCCAAAGCCCCCTTTTAGGACCACCTGGAGCCTAAATCCTAGACTGCAAGTGGCATCCCAGGTCCGACCGCGCTTCGTAAGAGAAGCGTAGAACCCACTGTGGCGAGTGCCGGTTTCTTGGGCTTGGAAAACCGGCACCTCGCCAAAACGATAGCAAAGAGCACTGCTTGTCTATTTCTTGTATAGTACAATATGTACGAACGTGCTACTAGTGTTAGTCTGGTTGTAACCATGCCAACAGTTTGTCTGAAAGCCATGCGGGTGTGATTACTGACACCAAACTTGGCAGTGCCTCGTTCGCTGCGGCCCGACGGAACATCAGCAGCTGTGTACTGCACAGGAGGTTTGGTTGAGGCTAAGGGGGTTCAGGGAATGAGGCAGCAGCACTGAGATGGTATAAAGGATATGAGGAGTACGAATATGAATGAAGGTGCAGCTACTAACAGAACCAGTGAGGTGCTTGTCCTAAGAAGACCCGTTTCTTGAACTTCCAAGCATACTTCTTTTAGCGAGAACCATTTGCACCAGATAAGCAGTAGGCATCCAGGAATCACATGAAAGCGCGGACAAGCACAGCCAGAACCAGCACATGAATGCATGCATGTTGCACGCTTGCATACTGAAAACCAGCATGTCTATACACCCAGTGTAGCAACTAAGTGAAACTAGTCTTTATGTGTGTGCAGTTTCGCCCTTGTTTGTGCGCCTTCTTAAATCTAGCAATATCCGTTTGTGTATATGCCTGTATATTCATATATGCATAGAGACAAATATGTGCATTATGTATGCAACCATACGGATAGAATCGAATTCGTTTATGCCTTCTTCACCATGTTTCAGCTATTGGTGATGCTCTGTTAGTACTGCTGCTGCTGCGGGTCCTTCCTCGGCACCTCCTCATCTTCCTGTTGCTTCTGCTTCAGATGATACTAGTACTATGCCTTCTACTCGCACCCTGAAGAAACTAGCACCCAAAACAGCCAACACCAGCAGCACCAGCACCGGAGAACGTCAAGTCATGAATCACGCTCGTGTAGTGGCAGGCTTCACCGCGAGGATTATACAAGGTCCTTAACCTTTTTTTGCCGTACGCCTAAACTCTGAACCCTAAACCCTGAGGCCTACAGCTTCGGCGAGATCCGCATCTTTTCTCCACAATGACGAGTGCCATGGGCGTCTTCCAGTGCTCTGAGTGGAAGCTTTTTGGGATTCTGGGGTATGCCCCCGTATCTGTGATGTGTCCCTTCGCAAGCATCCCTTTGATGATGTAGAGAATATTCTCAATCTGCGGATTTGGGGCAAACTTGGCAAGAGTGACAGGTTGCACATGACGAAACTCTGATTATTGTAAGCCTCTTCCGTGAAAGACGAATTCAGGGTCCATCCAACTCTATCTTGTTTCACAGCCCGCTCTACTCTAAAGCCAATACCCTAAAAAACCAGCCTTATTGTTCGCGTCACTGCTGCGTCACTGCAATTGCTACCTCTTGGGTGGTAATTTAACCCCCCGCTCCCATAGAAGCCTTTGTGATCATGAATCTCGACAGGGAAGCTGAAAGAAGTCTCAAGGTAGTACAAGATACCGTGCTCAAACCCTGAAGAACCGGTGCAAAACCAGGCATAAGCCTTCCAACAGCCGATAAAACCGCAGGATATAGAACACTTTTGGAACCCTTGCAGTCCCCTGCGGAAACCTTACAAAACCATGTCTTTAAGCCCAAAACCTTTTGTGAACCACTGAACCCTAGACCTTACCTCTAAACCTAAACCCTAAACCCTTGTTTGAGCACGGACTCGAGCTGTATGCCGGCCGGAGCACACCTGAGGGCAGAGCCTTCCCAAGAGAAACTGAGGGCCTAACTAAACCCTATACCCTATAGACCCTAAACCCCAAAAGCCTTAAATAAACCCTATAAACCCTATAAGCCCTATAAACCCTAGAACCAGGAAGCCCCAAGAGCTATAAACCGAGCTTTTTGCCTCCCACCTAGCTAGGACGAGCCCGCATTGCCGGGAAGGGTTCAGGGTTGAGGGTTTAGGGTTTAGGGGTTTAGGGCTTAGGGTTCAGGGTTGAGGGTCTAGGCGTTAAGTCTAATGTACGTAGGAGTTGTACTAATGTACTGGGTGACAATTAAAATATTCATGAGCCAAAACTAGGACCCTAAACCCTAAACCCTGAACCCCAAACCCTTAAGCCTAAACCCTAACTCCTAAAGCTTAAACCCTAAACCCTAAACTGTCGAGAGCACCGCTGACCATTTGCCCTCTGGGGACTTGTTTTTTTATGGTCTGGCCGGGGCGGTCGGGGGTGTACCCGCAGGTCTGGCCCAAACACTACCAAAAAACACAAATTTTGGGGCTCGCCGGGTGTGAGGGGGCCTGGCATGTCTGCCGTGGGGGTCTGGGTGCACAGGCTGTCCGATACCAGGGATCAGCTGTGGCTTGCTCTGAACGTGAAGGGAAGCAGAGAGCAAGAAGGCCCCCCTTAAGGGGAGTTTGGGGGTGAGCCCTGAACCCTAATTGAGAATAGTTGGGGTGGTTAGGGGGGAACTACATGCTGACGCAAGCACGCGATAAGTGGGTGCGCCCCCATTCCTAAAGAAGCGCACCCACCGCACGAATACGGTATGCACACCCTAAGCCCTAAACCCTA